>JALIZH010018344.1:0-14979 GCA_030522465.1 Rhipicephalus appendiculatus | reverse complement strand
TTTTTTTTTGGCTTTTTTTCCTTAAAGGGTTCCTAAACCACCTCCGATACTTTTCAAACATTTGAAGTAAACAAGCGCACCGTGCGCACAATGCCGTCACGATCAACGATGCCACACGTCACAGCGCTAACTGCCGCGGGCACGCCACAAATCCGAAGAAACAATCCCTTCTCCTGTCCAATCCCTTCCGACCTCCGTAGTGATGTGTGGGACATCACAAAGTTGGGCCTGTGATACAGAGCGCAAGTCATGCTGCATTTGACTTTCGGTTAGTCTGCTAGCAGCTGCCCGCGCTCCTTGTTGTAGTTCGTCGTGTTGCGGTGGCGGCGGCTCCTCATCTCGGGCGCAGGTGCTCTGGCACAGCGTGTCGCCGTACGGAGCCTCCTTACCGGATTACTTTCCCGATCAAAAATCCCAGCAGGGGGGGTCTGCTGGACCTGCAAGATATCTTGCTGGAGTTAAAGAATTTATACCGGCAATGTCCCTGTACCAGAAGCTCTTTGCATGAAGTTGGACACTTCCTGCTGGGAGCCTTCCAGTACCCACACGTCTCTGGACCCACGTTCTGCAGTTTTTACTGGCAAGGTTCAGTGACCAGCAGGGTTTTGCATAATGTTCGAATATTTCTACGGGGGGACCGTTTGCGGGAACAGTTTTTTTTCTTGCGGGAGCATGGCCAGTTGGCGAGTTCCCTTCAAGGCAGCCCGGTCAACCGGCAGTCACAAAGTTGGCACCTGCGGGCGTCTGGATATCGCGCCTGTTTGAGCATACATTTAACAGTGCTATGATTTAGCTATCTCTCCCGCTTCCGTCTTTCGTATGATTTTGCCCCCACTGTGATGCGCGCAAACATATGTGTGAATGAAATAATTAGGTCATCCCCCGTGATAAGGAAAACTGAATGTGGCAATCGACTGCGCCCTCCTAATTATTTCGCATCATGCAAACACCGCCAAATATAAAGATATTGTGAGCACAATATTCCCTGTGGTTGTCCTTCATCCTCTTCATCTGTATATAATCATCATCACTGGGATCTTCTTCTTCGTTCGAAGATTATTAGTCGGCGGCTCTGCTCAATAAACGGCGTCGAGCCCACGATATCGCTGCCGTCTTGCAGAGTGGTGGAGGCTGCTGTCGATCCTCAAGTCCTCTCTGACGTCCAGTTCCCCTGGAGCTTCGTTCGGGTCGCCGTTTGTTACGCCTGTCTGCTGCCGAATTTTTATCTAGATAGATAGATAGATAGATAGATAGATAGATAGATAGATAGATAGATAGATAGATAGATAGATAGATAGATAGATAGATAGATAGATAGAAACACAAAAGTGCTTACAGTACGCAAAGAAATGCTTCGCGTTTAATATAAAAGAAGTCGTGCTGAGAGGTACCAAATAATGAAACAGGTGATGTTAGTAAGCATAGCCGTGCGCAGGGTTCACCTTCAGGGGAGGGGTGTCGAAGGTTCGTCGCAGTGCGCCCCTTCCCAATTATGCCAACGTATGGGGCTCCCCGGGGGGCACGCCTATGTTTGGAAGTGCACCCGTTCGTTTCTCCAACCACAAATGCACCGGACCTACTGCACTTCCTCCTAACCTCACTAACCAACCTTCCCAACTGTATGTTCCGTTTGTAAAAGTTCGTCCTTCTCGCTTTTCGAGCGATCCTTTGAAACTTGTTTCTCCCGGTACAACCGATTAATACAAAGAACAAAAATGTGAGCGTTGGAGGGGGGTAGCGATTGACACTTCGCGCAAAAATATGTACCGGTGTGCTTATCGTTCTCTCACATCGCTATTTACGTTCCTTCAGATAAATATGTTTTGTGTGCATGTGCGCGTGTGTTCTTTCCGTGTTTCAAAGCCGCTAAGCTAAGCTCATGTCTTGACGGAAGCGGAGCCAGGAAGCAAGGGCAGAACGGGGGACGATCGTCACAGCCGGTGAGATTCAGCGTGTCTTGAAGTATCGCACAGGTCAGCCCGAGAGGGTCAACAGGGTGGCGAAAGAGCAGGATAAAGAAGGGGGGAAGAGTGAGAACAGAAAACACGCGGAGGAGGCTGCACTCCGCAACTGAGTTCAAATCACGCGCTGCAGTTGAGCCCATCACTTTAAATCAAAACTGCGTGCGGGACCACGTCTAGCACAAACAACAACAAAAAAACAAATAAGAAAGATAAATAAGTTTGCTCCATGCTTGTATAGATATAATGTTTGTTGATATTATATGTGTTTATTATGCTGTCAGTCATCGACTGGGGATATATTGCAACGTGCGTGATCCAATCACTTGAAACCAAAACCACACGTGCGGAACTACCTTAGAGTTTCAAAACCATGCTCCAAAACGCAGCGAGAATACACGGAAGGGTGAGGGCCTTTCGCGGTAAACTCCCGTGCCGCGGCGCTGCCATGCAGGACCCGTTAGGGAGCCTAGATGACCGCCCGTTTTAGTAGTTTTAGGGTGGAGACATCTTCAAAAAGTGCCTTCAAGAAACTCAGCCAAAACCAGCGGGTAATGGGGCACGCTGTTGCCAGCTTCCACCAAATCTAGCATAGTTTTCTGTGCGCCGCCATTTTGGTCCCAACCGCCGCACCCCTGAGCTCTTGCGACGTACGCTGAGCGACGCTGACACGAGCTCACGCAAGGGAGGCAACAGCTCACGACCAGCGAGCGCTTCTCCATGTGGCAGTGGCGTAGCGAGGGGGTGGCACACCGGGCACGTGCGCCCACTGAAATTTTAAATGCGAATGCATTTCATAGCCGGGCTATGTCAGGCATCCAGCGTCGTGCGACGTTGGCGTTGTCCGCGGCAGGTGTTATCTCTCCGCTCTCACTCCCTCTCCCATAGCAACAGCTGCGGGGCGCGCGCGCTTGTGCTCGCCCCTAGCAACCGGAGCAGGTGATGCGGGCGGAGTAGCGGAGAGTGAGTGGAGAGGAGGAGCGCGCTCTGGTGCGTGAGGGCGCTCGCATCGCGGGAGCTCGGCGGAGCAATATATGAAAAAAATAAAATAAAAAACACAGAAAAAAAGCGAAAAAAAGAAGAGGCGCTGCGCCCTGCTCCCGACCGGGCTGCAGAAATTAGGCGCCTTTTCCTTATTCGAACCACAACCACCATATATAAATGGAGTGAAGCGCGCGCGAAATGCATTCGCATTTCCTCACGATTCCCTTCGGGGAGGTGGGGGCATTTTTTTTCGCCATGTCATGCAGAGCGAAAAATGGCCATTTCAGGGCGGTGCACCTCCCGAAATCAAGGAGGTGCCCCCCCCCCCCAAAAAAAAAAAAAAAATTCTGGCTACGCCCCTGCCGTGTGGACGCGCGGACGCGTCCCGTATGTAGGCAGCCTACTCGCAATGCGTGAACGCAGCAACGACAGCTTCGGTTATCTATGCATTCGCGAACACCGTGAAACACATATAACATGCCCTGCAGCAAAAAACAGTGAACGAAATGCGCAGTACTCACAGAGCAAATACGAGATGAGCTGGTGGGCTCCCAGCCGTCTCGATTTATTTGAGCGAGCCAGAGTAGCCGTCGGCGCGGGCTCGCTGGAAACGGAACATTCGCAAGCCCTTTCCGTTGTGTTTAGTGCACAGCGGTACGCAGCAATCAGACGTTCTCAGGCTTCACCGGTAGCGTTTAACACGCTACCGCTACTGTCGGCGCTGTATTGACGAGGATTAAACGGAACCGCGCGTAGACGCAGTGCGGGCACCAAGATGACACGATAGCGCGGCGCCGCTGTCTGGCAACATTGTGTTTTGGCGGGCGGCGCTGCGTTGGCGGCATGTAGTGGGTCAAAGGCTGACATCACCCTAAAACGGCCGGTCATGTAGGCTCCCTAGGACCCGTGGGCTTTCTCCGAAGTGGATACCTGCCGCGTTAAAGCAGCGAGCGTCTGCTACGCACCCGATATTTGGGCCGCTATTAGCCAGCATTGCGGTAATTTGGGCAATATTTAATACTACGCCATTGGAACATAATACTGCAGCAACTCACCGCATATAGAACGCGTTTGTGTGCTGTGAAGCGGGGATTTTGTATATTTCCTTTCAGCTCATTTGCCACCGCTATCGTCCGCACTTACGGGCCCGTTTGAGGAACGCATTCCGCGCGCACTTCATGGTGAGCGAAGCTGCTTAATTCAGTTTCGTGTGGAATGACGAACGTAAATGTGCGGCAGAAGAGAATAAGCTGGAGATCACAAAGATAACCTCGAGAATTAGCGTAGCAATGGCTACGCTAATTTGTGGTAAATGGCTATCTCATCCTAACGCGTTCGCACCCTTTATATCGTTTCTTTCATTTTGTGCGTTCGATTTCTTTTACAAGGCTGCCTCCCGTACTCTGGTGTTTTATGCGACGCCTTTTCATGCGAAGCGGAATGTGTCCGTCGGCGTGGCTGTGGTACCGAAAGCAAAAATAACTCGCGTATCTCTCGCATCTCGTTCACTTCGCAAGTTGGTATACACGAAAATTGGCATGAAAGGACATGAATGCATCACTAATTGGACTACTTGATATACGAGCGCGTAACGTGAACAGGGACTATGAAAGACAAGGACAAGCGTGTCTTTCTTAGTCCCTGTTCACATTTCGCGCTCGTATATCAAGTGATCATGAATCACCAACTCGCCCAAGCAGCCATTATAACTAACTTGACTTGCTTATCATTTGCGTAACGCCCGACTAATGATAATAATACGGCGTGCTGCGCGCAAACCCGCTTTCTCCGGCGAGAAATAATTCTGCGGATGCGTGGTCTGAGGATTTGTCTCCGTCAGGTGATGAAAACATGGTCATCAGCAATATCGATCTCAAGATTTAGGACTTACCTACACATTTTGAAGAACTTAAGTAAAATACATGAAAAAAAACAAAAAAACCTCGCACGGTCCCTTATGCATTCGCCTAAGACGACTCGCCAGCGAAAGCAATGTTCTTTTTCTTCATTCGATGCTTTGATCCACCCCCGCCCCCTCCTGAAGCTTTCTGCACCTTATGTGGTTTCGCACTGCCCCCCAGGATTGAAGGCATTGGCACCTCAACTAGTTCCGTGATCGGCCCACGGATCACGGAGGCAATGCAAGGTTACCATGTCATGTGATCACATCATCACATGGCATCCCGATGAATGACGTTATCATGGCTTCATGTGACCTCGGGATGCCGTCACAAATTTTGCCGATCTGTGGCGTCATGGTGACGTCATCACATGATAATTTTTTGCAGCGTTCGTGTTGACGAAGCGGGACGCCGACGGTTAATTTACGTGTTATATGAGGCATCTAAGGCTTTCGCCTTAAACAAAACAAGACCATCCAAAGTAAGTGAATCGATAACAGTTCAACATCGTGTGTGCCTCACTTCATGTTACCAGCGATCCGCCGAAAACAAACGTGATTCTCAGCTCACAGAAGGTGATTACTAGAGACCGGATTATAGGCAAATGCCTATTTTTTTCCTTGCGTTCCTATCACGCCACTTTGATATATGAGCATGAATTAGGGGTAAAGGAGGGCTTTTATAGTGTTTTTATAGTGCCTATAAATGCCTATTTTTGGGGTTTGTGCCTAAATGTCTATAAGTGCCCATAAATGCCTATTTTCAAAATTGGTGCCTATATGAACGCTATTTAGCCTCAAATTTTGCTTTCGAGTACAGTTTGAGACCGTAATTAATGTTACCGGGCAAAGTTGACGTTTCGGAACTTTATGGGGTGCAACAACCTAGTTCCCTAGTTCTACAAACATCCGGGAAGCAACCGGTAGCAGCAGTGAAATGGGACGCGCCGGCCACCTTACCCCACTGCACTGACATGGCGCGAGCGGTTGGAGCAAGGGAGAGGAAAAGACGCTATTTCGGCAACCCTAAATGGGAGCACGTCCCAGCGTGTACAGTGGAATGGGGAGAGGAAAATAAAGGCGGGAAGAGGAGAGGGGGAAGAAGAGGAGAGTGGCGTCTATGGCCGAGGACGTGGCGGGCGGCTTTTACTGCTGGTTTTCCAGCCCAGCAATTCCTATGGAATTGAAGCACCTCCTTGAAGACTTGGGCGTGGTGGAAGGCAGAAAACAGGAGGTGCCTGCGCGCAGCAGCAGGAATATGGAGAGCGAATGCGAAACCATGGAGTGCCGTCAGGGGGGAAGTAGAAAGTAGGTAAAAAAAAAATCAGATGTGCACATGGCTTTTGTTTCGCTTGTAATTTACTCTTAAAGGGCGCTTCACCAGGTGTCATGAGAAATTTTAGTCAGATACTGGAAGTGTTCGCGTGCCCAATGAAGAGCTTTGTTCCACAAGAACTTTTTTATTTGGTTCATTACGAGCCGCGAAAGCATGATGCCGGTAGGTGAGCTTGAAACCTTTGCCACTCGAAAGCAAAATTCCTTCCCTGCCCTCTTCAGTATCAGAGAAACTCGGAGCCGGAAGATCAGACGACGTTAACTCATCAACACGCCATGCGCACGCAAGATTACACTATGTGCACATGACATGCCCAAGCCAGGTCGTGCGCACAAGCGGTGTTGTATAGTTTCGGTGTTCGCTCTATAGTGTACTGCCTGTTTCTGTGGGATGGATCCGTCTATGCGTTTGGAGAGGCTGGCATGGATCCTGTATCCTTACCACGACACAGCGCGTCGCACAGCTAGAACTGCTGTAAGGGACGATGCGCCAAAAACATGCTAAGCGTTGTTAGGGCTGGCGCCGGCACGACGCGGGAACGGCGAGACCACGAACACAAAAGAAATATAGGCAGCTAACTCTCGCATCGCTCTCGATTGGAAGAAAAAACTACAGAAAAACGCGCACACATTCCGTTTGTATGTTTTAATATTTCTATTAACTTTGATTCTTCTATTCAAGCAACAAATTGCACAAATTACACATGTAGCCTTGAATAATTCTCGCAGTTTCATGTACTACTGTGACATACACAGGACCATTCCTTGTTGAACTTCACCTCCCCCCACATTGGTGCGCGCGCCAGTGAGATAAAGGGCACGAGGCATTCAGTCTGACATTTCACCCCCTTCCGGGGAGCGTAGCGTTGCAAATCTTGGCAGACGTCATCGTTAGCGCAGTGCATGCATTACACTTCTAGCTCGAAACGCTCAAACCTGGTAAAGGGCCCTTTATGGAGTTCACACAAAGAGGAGAAATTGACCCAGCGCTATTAGACCCAGCCAATACGAGGCATACAGACCCTTCTGGCATTTTAGCGGTCTGGCTACTGAATCCTGTGCTGCCCTTTCCAGCCATGCCGAAAAGAAGCAGACCCAGGAGCGTGTTTATTCGATGGTGGACACTTAACTTACCATTCTGGACAATAAAAGGAGAGACCGTGTTCTGGAAACCGTGCCCGAAAAGGGACCATGGCATGGCTATGTTAAATCATTAACGCCTTTGTACAATCATAAAATATAACATTTGTTTGCTTTCCTGTCGTAGACCAGGTCGCGCACGTCCTTATTCAAAAATTTGAGTTTTTGTAAAAATTTATTGTGCTATAGTTACGATTTTGGGGGCCTAAAACTGCGTTTTTCGTGCCTATTTTTGGCGCCTAAAAGACGATTTTTAGTGCCTAAAAATCCGGCCTCTAGTGATTACACACGTCTGTAGTACCTTAGAGGCTTGCTTTTACCCGTCTGACCATCTCTTCATATATATATTAAAGAAATGACCAGACACGCTGTGTCAGTACTAGGGCGCTTCAGCACGAAAGCGCGGTGGACGCTATATTGAGCTCATCAGTAACAAAGCGGGAAATTGCGGCCGGGTGCCCTGTTGAAGCGCACATCATTGCCGCAGAAACAATCGCATTTTTTGTAACTACTCATCTACATTTTTTCGTTAAAGTCTGAACTACGCGAACGCTAACCACCGAGAACCTTGAAAATATATGAAGTTGATAATGAGGTGTTTGAAACGGTTTCCATTTCGTATGGTGAAAGCTCGAAGAAAATCACGCATCTTGCACGTTGCATCTGACGTTCAGCGATCCCTGTAGATGAAAAGAAACCCGACCTATGGGGGACCACAGCTGTCTTCCAAACCACTACTCTCGATATATATATATATATATATATATATATATATATATATATATATATATATATATATATATATATATATATATGCATTTTTTTCAGGCAGCTGTTCAACTTATTCTAGAACAAGAATGCGGCCACTTGTTACTTTAGTGTTTCATATAGTGGTTTTGGGACGTTAAACCCCAACAATTAATATTATTCTTAATATCTGAATACTGGTACAGCAGTTTCTATAATACGTCTTTTGATGCACTAACTTGGGAAATAATGTAAATTTACTTGGCATTGCTTTTCTTTCAAATGTCGGAATTCTACACAAGCGTTGCACTCGGTGAACCTTGTACGCTACCTCAGAAGTGGAAATAAGCCAAAAGTATTGCGGTCGTTTGGCCGTCTCTACTCTTTCGTTTGTTTCCTTTACGTCTTCCCGTATGTTTTGTTCATAAGTTCATAATAATATGGTGGAGGCTGACAAATTGAGGAATAAAGCGGTGTGCAAATGGCTAGAAAACCACTGGCGACAATGAGTAAAATACCCGTAGTGGTAATGAAGCGGTCGCTTCATTTCAGCTGACTGCGCGTGTAATTTATCTTTTTTTTATTACTCTTCATTCTTAGATGCTTGATGCTATTGGCCGATTAGCCGTGCTAAAAAAGTTTCTTTTCGTTCTTTCTTTGTGCCTGCTCACTTTGCGCGTTTTTACGTGACGCAAAGTTAGAAACAAGAAGAGACAGAAGAACGCCAACCAATAAGCCTAGCATGACAAGAAGCAAAAGCGATCGAGCACGCGTAGTCCTGAGGCTGAGTAGAAGGTTAGACGGACTGGAAAGGGCCCATTTTAGAAGAAATAAAGCTTACTAGTACATTTTGTTGGCCAGTTGGTGCATTGTTGCTTGAAAGGCGTGCGCTTGATCGCTTTTGTTTCTTGCCGTGCTAGATTTATTGGTTGGCGTTCTTTCTGTCTCTGCTTGTTTCTTCTCGTTTCTAACTTTGCGTCACGTCTTTCAAGTAACGATGAACCAACTGGCCGACCGACACCTACTATTAGCAGAGTAAGACGTGAATAGAAATATGCGTGTTTCAGAGTGAACATATCACAGGCGTGATTGCAAACGATCTGAAATCGACGCGAAGGAATGTAAGTTCCTTTTCGGACAGACTAACCGAAGGCGTGCTAACACATGTGCCTAGCCACTCCGTCCCAGGCACACTACTGTTGCAAAGGCTGAAATGTTTTTGAGGGGGCACTAAACACAACAGGTACATCAACGAGCAGTCTTCATATTATGCGCAATATCATGCACGTAAGCCACGACAACTATGTGCTCGATAGTGCGGGCAGATAACATGTGAAGTAAATTTTTGACCACTGCTACCTGTAGATTACTCTGATAACCAGGTTCCACAAAGCGACATGTTGTTTAGCGCAAAGACATAGATATCTAATGCCCTCTGCATGTCATCATTTCTGAGAAAGCAGCATGTCAAAAATCTTGCATATTTGAAGGGCAAACGTAGCTAGAACAGGTTCAATGGAGCTACAGACCATACAAGTTATTGACAAGCTGTTGAGATCGAATGGGCGTGGCATTTTAGTTTGACCATCCTTTGCCAAGGAGAAACAAAAAAGCACCTTTTCCACGCTGCATGTCGTGTTAATTTATAAGCCCTCCCCTTTCACTGTAAGGGCTCCCTCAGCTTTCACCAGCCCATAAGGAGTGACCAAAAATCCATGGCTGAGAACCACCTTAGCAGGCTTTTATCTAAGCTTTATGTTCGTTGAATGGAACGCTGTTTCATGCTTGCAAAAGCATGGAATATATGTTGGTTCTTCCATTGCTTCTATTTATAGTGCTTTATCCTGAGGCAAACTTCACACTGTTCTTTAACGGCAGTCATACTCTACTATGATAAAAAATACTACAGCGCTGACACACAGGACGGAGGAAAGAAGTGACACACGCGGAAAGTAGGGGCTAGGTATGGCGTTAATGTACTGTTTTCTGCCCCTAAAAAGTGGGCAAGGTAGGGGCTGCACTTCAAAGAAAGCTAGATGCATTGGGAAGAAGCACAGGCTGTCAAATAAGACATGTGAGCAGGTTTGTTCCGTGTAAAGTTGCTGTTGTGTACCAGATACCTCTGTCCTGCGGCCGTACATATATAGGGCAAACAGGCCGGTGCATTAATGTGAGGCTTCTTGAGCACAGGAATTCATTGGAAAAGAATTCAACGAACTTGTCAAAGTACTGTTTTGAGTGTCAGTGTGTGCCGTTTTTTGTTGATACAGAAATCTTGTTTGTGCATAATGATACCTACACAAGAGAAGTGGCCGAGGCATTCCACATATTTAGAAAAGGGAGCCATTGCATCAGCCAACCTTCCCTGGCATTATCTCCAAAAGAAATGGACCTGTTAAAACGGCAGTGACTAGGAAGCTTACACGAGGCTGTGCCTTACGGTTTGATAAATCTATTATCTATGACATTGTGCATGCGTGCTCGCCATGTTTGTTTTTCAAAAAACATGTACATGTTTTTCCAATGAACCAGTTGCAAGTTCAGCGCCGTGTGTGTCACTTCTTTCCTCCGTCCTGTGTGTCAGCGCTGTAGTATTTTTTATCATGGAACCTCACCAACTCGCCCAATCTGCCTGTCTTCTACAGTTTATTTCTAGTACGTGGGCGTCTTTTATGTGTGCCAACCTCGACTTGTCAAACCCAGCGGTACTGTCTCCACTCATTGCTGTTAGCATATGCCGAGCTCGCATTGCTTCTTGGCACTGCCGACACGAAACCTGCCCTGCAGAAGTGCAAGCCCTTTGCGGATTTGTGCGCCCGTCCGCGGGTCACACCAAGAGAATTTGCAAGATTCTTCAAAGTGAATGGTGGCGCCAGGCGAAACTGTTCATGGACATTCTTCGGACCAAATGCTGCGACGGTGCTGCTCGCCTGAACCAGCGTATGTTTCGTGAGTGGTGTAGAACGACAGACCAAATCACGGAGTTCCTGTGGAATAATGTTCGCCGTTCGCTCCCAAAAGGAGCAAGGCGGCAACCTGCCGAAGGGAAGCTCTTGGTACTTGGAGACGTCATCGTGGATCCACAACAGGAAAAGACACTCCGTTTAGGACCAAAGTTCTGCCTGGAAACAGGTATGAAGGCTGCTGAGAAACTTGCCTACGCTCGGATTGTCTCAGCAAAACTCCCAGAAGATGAAAAGTCACGATGTATTTCAGACTGCGTTGATGTAGTAGCGCGTAGTGGGCAGTCTAGGGGACAGAGCAAACACTTTCGTTCTTTGGTTAAGTATCTGTGTGATGAACGGTTGCGCGCAGTCCAATCGGACAAAGAAGGGTTCTTTGTTGTCCTACCGGAGAAACTCTACGCTGAGAAAGCCCAAAATTCAGTCTTGAAAAATTTTAGGCCTGTCAATGCGAATCCGTCCCTAGCAAAACGAAAGGCAGTGGCGTTGCTGTCAGAATTGAATTTGGATGGCTTAGCGAAGAAGGTAAAAAGTTCTGAGGTCTCCGTACTTGAAATCTTCTTCGCGGCTAAGACGCATAAATCTGATGTTCCCTTCAGAGCAATTGTATCTGAGCACAACACGTGGCAATTGGTTGTTTCCACGTACCTTAACAAACATTTGTCTACACTAAGTATGACAGATCCGTTTTTAGTTCCAAACTCGGAAAAAATCACTGATTACCTACTCAATGATAACCCAGGAGCATGTTCCGGGTTCAGCGTTGACATCGAAGACCTGTTTTTTTCCCTTCCGCATGGTACTCTCATGCAGTATGTTCGCGAAAGCACTGAAAATGACAATGACGAGACCCGTTTCCAGAATGATTCCGGTATCTCGACCGGGTCATTCTTGGAGCTCTTGTCTTTCTATCTTAACAACACATACATTGTCTCGGAAGGCCAAACATACATGCAGAAGAAAGGTGTGTGTATAGGTGCGAAGGTGGCTCCCGTGCTGAGCAACATTTTTCTGAGCAAGGTAGACAAGAGAGTGGAGGACGATTCGACGGGGGACTGTATCCGCATTTTTCGGTACGTGGATGATTTTCTGGTCATTGTCAAATCCATTGAGCCGGAAACAGTGCAAAACGTTCTTGATGTCTTCAGAAAAAAATGGGTCCGGGCTTAATTTTACGCATGAGCTTCCGGAACATCGCAGATTGCGGTATTTAGATTTAGAACTAACTTTTCAGAAAGACCACCTGTGCTGGCAATATGCTCATAGGGAGCGAGAAGCCACTACTGAGTTACACGTCTTGTCACTCTAAACTTGTAAAGAACGGCGTGGTCACCGGCTGCATGGGAATGGCAGTTAAGAAGTCTTGTACTCACAAGATGAGCGCTAGTCTAGAGGCCCCGGTGGATCGCTGCAGGGAAGCCGGTTTCAAAGACTCGATCCTTGTAGAATGTGCGGGTAGATTACTTAAAACATTGAAACCCTCAAAACGCGACCTAGAGCAACGAAGCAACGCGGGTGATCGTAATCGAAACGTAGCGGTAATGCCCTACGTGCATTCTCTTTCCCACAAGTTTCGGAAAGTAGGGGCTAGGTATGGCGTTAATCTACTGTTTTCTGCCCCTAATAAAGTGGGCAAGGTAGGGGCTGCAGTTCAAAGAAAGCTAGATGCATTGGGAAGAAGCACAGGCTGTCAAATAAGACATGTGAGCAGGTTTGTTCCGTGTAAAGTTGCTGTTGTGTACCAGATACCTCTGTCCTGCGGCCGTACATATATAGGGCAAACAGGCCGGTGCATTAATGTGAGGCTTCTTGAGCACAGGAATTCATTGGAAAAGAATTCAACGAACTTGTCAAAGCACTGTTTTGAGTGTCAGTGTGTGCCGTTTTTTGTTGATACAGAAATCTTGTTTGTGCATAATGATACCTACACAAGAGAAGTGGCCGAGGCATTCCACATATTTAGAAAAGGGAGCCATTGCGTCAGCCAACCTTCCCTGGCGTTATCTCCAAAAGAAATGGACCTGTTAAAACGGCAGTGACTAGGAAGCTTACACGAGGCTGTGCCTTACGGTTTGATAAATCTATTATCTATGACATTGAGCATGCGTGCTCGCCATGTTTGTTTTTTCAAAAAACATGTACATGTTTTTCCAATGAACCAGTTGCAAGTTCAGCGCCGTGTGTGTCACTTCTTTCCTCCGTCCTGTGCGTCAGCGCTGTAGTATTTATTATCATGGAACCTCACAAACTCGCCCAATCTGCATGTGTTCTACAGTATACTCTACTACCATTTCAAAGGCCTTCCGATCTGTGGCAGCCTTTCTGTTTTTGTAACAATGACTCAAGCTTCCTTGACACGAGTGGCCATAGCATTCTTATACTTTGCGAGTATGCGACGTTTCTAGTGTAGTGAAGACGAGAAAGAAGATTCGCTCGGGCGTCTGTTGCTGTGCGCGAGATATGCGTTCCTGTCGGACCAGCGCTACTCTGACTGCCAAGTCGTCACTGCTTTTCTAATAAATCTCCATACGACATTCGATCTTGTTGAGGGAAATTTGGTATTTCTGGAGATGTTTCATTGTAGCAGTCACCACACCTGCTGGTGTTATGAACCTTGAGCGAACAAGCTGTTCCTGTCGTCGCATTGAAAACTGGCAGAAAGGGGCGTGTTAACATGACCTTCCGTAATGCTGTGTTGACAACGTGTCTACATTTAACGGCTCAGGCACTTTGGGATGAGGCAACTCGTTTACTGGAAGCTGGTTATACAAGTAACCTACAGGTAGCAGTGGCAAGAACTTTACTTCACAAATCATACTATCAGTGCGACCGCACCATCAAGCGCACTAACAGGAAACGTAATGTAGTGGCCACATGCATGAGATTGCTCATAATCTCATGAAAATTGCTGGTTGCTTTGGCGTATCTGTTGTGTTTAGTGCCCCTCAAGGGCTTCTCAACCTTCGCAAAATTAGTGCGCTTGGGAAGAAGCCACCCGTGATGTGCTGAAAGAATAATAGATCTAAGTTTATTAGATGTCCTGATCACGCAGTGTATCTGATCACGTTAAGTTGTGGAAAGTTCTACAGCGGCCACTCTAATATATACCTTAAGGATTGTTTGAGAGAGCACTGTGGCAATGAGGAAAACACAATTGCAGGGCTCTATTCATGCAATTTGACTCATGTGGGTGTCAAAATGAATTTGATGAAGTTGATATGATTGCCAAAAATTAAAAAGTTTGTCCTGAGGTAATTCAAGCTGAAATGATTGAACATCGTGCACACGGTGTGTTTGCACACCCTCTGTTTTGCACGAAAGGAAACTTTCATTCTTTCTGCCGATTTCAGATGGTTTGCAGTCATGCCTGTGTGACATGCACGCTCACTTCACCTATTTCTGTCCATATGTATCTTTCTGCGGTCTCAAATAAACATTTATTATAGTTAGCACTGGTGCCATGTTGCTTTCTCCTTCTCAGTCTAAATGTGCACTATTTACTATTTTACTCACCCTTTGAGGAACTTATTGCACCTATATTATGAGGAACTCCAACACAGGAAACAGTATGTAATAGCAAGTGCTTGGCCTATTGTCCAAACAGTCGCACAGTTGGGTACACTTCATGCTGTTGTTCTCGGTCACCCAAAATGTGGCTCGTTGGATCAGCGTGATGTGACATGTACCCAAAAGAAATGTCTTCAGAAGGGCGCTCACCATTTACACACCTGAGCTCAAATAAAGAACCAAGCCTTTGCATTTCATTACAGCCGCTAGAATAGAAATCTCACACTTTTTGGACTTCGCATGCATTCTGCTGCTTACAAGTTGCCCCAGTGGTCACTTAAACCGATCCTGTCGCTCCTTGTCACCTTTGAATGACGCCAGCTTATTTTCCGACGAGGCCCGGAACTCAGTAACATTACTAATAAAATCGACCCCCATGGCA
>JALIZH010018343.1:0-49500 GCA_030522465.1 Rhipicephalus appendiculatus | reverse complement strand
CTAGAAGCAGTCGTGCGAATTTTCAAGCAAAAATGTGCAGAAGTAGCATCGAAAATTTCACAACAGCTGTGGTGGAGCTTGGCGCGGCGGCTACGCGGACTGTCTACGTCGGTGGGCCTGGCTTGGCAGCGCTTGCTCCGCCACGCATGCACTAGACGAGGTTAAAGGAGTACTGACACGAATTTTAAAAATTTTGGATTGTTGTTTTAAATAAAACTACTAGTGTCGAGAAACATATGAAAAGTGTCGCAGTGACTGGGAATGCACTGGATATATTTTAAAGACGATAGTCTTTCTTGGGATACTTAAATGGAGAAATTTTGGTCTGTTTCTCTGTTTGTCGGCACGTCACACGATTCAGCTACTCGGCCAAAGTTTAACCACTTTCTGAACGCCCAGCCATCTTGAACAGTCGTTTTCGTGCATACTTGTGAACATTGTCGATCAAAAAGCAAATATTACGCATATCTGAGGCGCAACAACAATACGGAAGTATTAAGTGGCGTGTTCTTTTTATAGAAAATACATAGATACTTAATTCTAAAGACCCTAGTGTTTCTTAGGCTGCGCTGAAAATGCGAGCTGCCTCGCTAAAGCGAAGAACCGTCGTCTATCTCCGAGGTCGCGCGAAGTGCCGCGTGTTTCATCCGACGCACGATAGCTGGCGCAGTCTGCCCTCGTCGCTGCAAACAAGAGAATTTCTTTTCGTGGTCGCTCTGCGCGACTTCTCAGCTTTTTACACGCTGCCAAAAACACCGCGCTTGCGGCGAGAAGACGCTTGGTCATGCCAGGACGGAAATGGTCGAGAACAGCATCACAGGTGGCCGCGGATGAGACCGGCAGAAGACTATCGTCTTTCGATGACATTTGCAGCGAAGCACGCAGATACGCGGCCAATTTTTTAATACCGCTACCATGAAACAGCAATTTCAGTTTCGGTATCGAGGGGGGCGGTTTCTCAGTGACGTTTCAGAGCAGTGTGACGTTACGGGAAGACAGCGACTGGCGACGTAGTAACGGCGAATCAGTCATCTGCTCGTGGTGCACGTAAACAACGATGATTGAATTGTCGTCCAGTGACCCTGACAGCGATTTCTGCGATTTAGGCTGCACACAGGACGCAGAGCTCGCAAACTGAGGAACTGTCTTGACACGTCGGGATAATGTCCATTGCAGTAGGGCTGGTGTGCAGATGTTCAGCGACGAAAACTTTAAGATCAAAATAAAATATTTTATACGCGTTGCATGACTCCGCTGTGTGGAGAGCGTTGACACTGCATACCAAGGAAACGAAATATTTCCCTTTTGCGATCTTCCAAAATCGTGTCAGTACTTCTCTAAACACAGGTGGTGCGCAGCTGGGACTTGATTGTTCCTAGGCAACTTCGCGGAGAGTTTCTTGATGTGGGACGAACGTTTTATTTTCAGATTCAACAGGTTCACTTTTAAAACGAGCCAGCGGGAATCGAACCAACCACTCCGCCCACCTTAAATTCCGAGTCTGACACGTTACCTTGTTAGACTCGGAATGGAGGCGAGCACAACGTGTTGAGGCGAGCACAAAGCCATGACAGACACCGTTAGAACTCGTTTGAATTTTCGCGGCTGCGCTTGGATCGAAATGGCGCAGGATCGGAAGTGTTTGGAGAAGGCGACGCAGCGTGGCGAGGGTATCGTCGCAAGCCGGCGACCACGAAGAAACGTTGGGGTCTCACTGCAGCCGCTCTGTCAGACGTGTCATTATAAAGGCGAAATCGCTAATGAAGCGTAGGAGGTGCGTCGAGAAGCCAATAAAGATACTCTGGTCGAAATGTTCGACTTACTTCCAGCTGCAGAAAAGTGTAAATTGAATCTGTAGCGTACACGAGTGACTATACGCCCATCAGAACGTTCGAAAGCCCAGAAAATCTCAGTTTTTCCCTTTGTTCTCGTGGGCGTTTCAATCTTTTTGATGAACTGAAGGGGAGACCTAGAATGAAAAGTAAGTCGTGTCGTCCTCAGATCTTTGCCTTATGTAGCGCTAAAATGAAGATGTCAAATATCCCCAAACTCGCCCACCAACGGGCTGGCATATAGTTGTTCAACTACCTTTAGTCAGTACATTAATTTTAAATTCGAAGCATTTTAAAATGAGAGGCAAGTTGAGCTCGGACGCTCAAAATGCCAGGTAATTTGAGTGTTTCTCTTTACGGATATACGAGGGCTGTTAAAAAAAACAAACTTTTCCAATAGCACGCCAATCTCCGGAGGGAGCGGGCTGCACCTACTAAGTGCACGTAGTGGCAATTTTAAACACGAAACTCTCATTAAGCGCGTTTCACTCGGACCGTTAGTTCGCGAGCTACAGCCGCTAAAGTGAACACAGGCTGTTCTTCGGATTTCTCTCAAAGTGGCAATGAAAGCGCTGGAAGAACAACGCGTGTGTGTGAAATTCTGCTAAAACTTGGGAAAGCTTTCGGAGACATTTCAGTTGCTCAGGCAAGTATACGGGGACGACTATATGAGTTGCAAGCTGCGCTATGAGTGGTTCAAGCGTTTTGAACAAGGCAGAATGTCGGTCGGTCACGATCCCAAGGCTGAACGACCTTCCAGATCAACAGATGATGACCACGTCGATAGTTCGAGCTGTGACTCGAGGAAATATTCGTTAGACTATTCGAGTAGTTGCTGACGAAGTGGGTATTAGCGTAGGTTAATGCCATGAAATATCTTTCTATTTTCTCAATACCGAATACGTTGAAACGACGCCGTTTCCAAACCATACAGGAGATACAGGACAATACGAGAAGAGACCTGCGGGCCAGTCCAGAAAGTGCGTTGTAAGATGCTTTCAAAAAATGGAAGCAACGATCGGAACAGTGTATTGCCAGTAGAGGGGAGTAGTTTGAAGTGGGCAATGCTTAAAAAATTTGGCAGATCCCAAGTACCGTGGGAATCGATGTGATGCGAAGCATGGGGACGTAAGGTGACAGGGTTGTAATTTTTTAGCGTCAGCTGCACTGGCCGGGGTTGATTAGTTTCACTTGGCTTATCGAGAGCCATACTGCGCATGCCCGACGAGCAGTGACGTCACACGGCGCACAGCTGGCGCGCCGGAGAAGGCCTGGAAGCTGCTAGAGTGACGTGTCACTGGTGGGCTGATGCTTGACTCCCGTGAGCTCGCTCGCTAGTCCGTTTGTCCGTCCGTCCGTCCGTCCGTCCATCCATCCAAACATCCATCCGTCTGTCCATTCGTTCGTAGCTCACGCTACGTATATCCTGGCATAGCCGAGCTAAGCCACTGTGATGTTTTTATTAAGAGAAACATTATGAAATGACGCTAAAGATATGTACAAATGCTGTTCGCACAGACGTGCGTTGAACAGTCGCATATCTTTCATATAATCAGTTGTTTACGGTTGCGTAACCATGCCAACAGAAACATGGGCATCACCAACACCAGAAGCGATAAGCTGATATGAAACGCTTGTGCTTACGAGAATGGCAGCCCTGGATAGTTCTACGTAAACCAACTACAGTGGATGATGCTTAGGTATACTAATGACGTCAACCCGACATGACTCCTTCATCATAGGAGTACATATGTAATGTTTTGAATATTAGATAGCCAGCACTGCTAGCAGAATTCACGTTTCATTAATATTACGCCTGCATAGGGTCTTTGTCCAAAGCAGTTTCGAGACCTGACGTGGCTCTGTGGTAGAATACTTGATTGCCACGCAGATTGCTTGGGTTCGATTCCTGCTGAGACTCAGCTTTCTATTCTTTGCATTCGTCGGGTCAACGCTGCCGTTGCCAGTTTTTCTTAACGCTATTGCATTGAAATTAATTATGTATGTTTTCGCTGCTCCTGGGTAGATATTAATTGTCAAACACCTGTGGCGCATACCCGCATACTGCGGCCCGTGATGTACAGGTATGAGCCACACGTGTCTGGAGAAATGAGTTTGACGACGTACGCGACTCGATTTTCACCTTATTCAAGTCACGATGAGCCAGACATATTCGTTAATACCTCTTACCCTCCCGTACAATTTTTTGGTCTACCTCATGTTAAGGAGGCGATCACGAGAGCACCCAGACGTAGGCGGCTAGATAGATAGATAGATAGATACGTAGATAGAAACGCCAAAACACTTGCAGTGCGCAAAGAAATGCTTCGCATTTAAAATGTTGTACCACAAGCAGTGAAGGTGTTGTAGCAAAAGTTCTTTTTTCTTTTTGAACACACCTCGTATCTACTACCCACCTATGTCTGTCTGCTTTCGTGATCGCCTCCTTAACTTCTTGTAGACCAAATTCGTACAGGAAGGGTTTCAAAATTTAAATGTTGAGTCATCCCATCACTACAGCGTGAAAAACCGGTCGCATACATCGCCCAAACCATTTCAGCCAGACACGTGTGGCACATACCCCTATACCATGGGCCGTGGTATGCGGCTATGCGCCATAGGTGATTGACAATTCATGTGTGCCCAGGAACGGCGACAACAATCATGGACGTCCGCGCTCTAACGTGAGTGATAACGTCACGTCTGAAAAAAGTTACTATTTAGTCAGCAGTGTAATTGACGTTCCTGGTAAGCCAATGGTGTGGACACAACTACACTTACAGAAACACGTCGATACACCACCTAAACAAGTCGATACGCTACCGATACACCACCGATACACCACCGATACACCAGTTTTCGTATCTTTTTTTAATTAAAAGAAGGAACTTTGATACGATGGTTTTTCGTGCAGGTGACTCGCAGTATCAACTGTTTTGTACTGTAGCGCTGTAGCGATCAATCTGACATGAAACGTGCGAACCGAAGCTACAGTGGCGTTGTCTAGAAAAAGGAGCATAGAGTAAGATCTTCCTCATATACATCTTCGGTTTTGTGGCTGTTTATCGGATGAATAAAAGACTAATTCACAGGCAAGTGCAGTAAGCCTTGGTCTTTGTTGCAGTCTTATCACATCGTGACCCTGACGCATCCATGTAAAAATCGTTTACTGGGTACTGTTACGAATGGGGTTGCGTGGCCGGTGCGAACGCGTGCGGGTATCGTGCTCGGAGCAGTCATCAGGACAAGTTGGAAGACTGAAAATACTTTATACAGAGTATTTACATGTTGACGGTCTTCGTGAACAGGCTGAGCAGGCCCGGCGCTCCTCGATGCGCCGGATTAAATGTGGTGGTTGGGGTCCACCCCCATATCCTCCTCTCCCACGCGGTGGCCAGGAGTCCGCCAATCCTGCACCACCCGCTGGTGCACAATAGTGACCACGTCTGCGCCTCCAAGGGTCAGTACCTGGTCGATGAGAAAGGCCACGAGACTGGGGAATGACCGCTCTGGTGACCCTGTTGGGGAGACGGTGGCTTGTTGACAGCGCCTGTCGCAACAGGGTGGGGTAAGACCGGCCCGGCGAAATCAGCAAGGCGTCATAAAGGGTGCGGCCCAACAACAACGTGCGCGGGGCTTTTGGTTCCTCCCGCTCTGGTATGTGGACTTGCAGTCGCGTAGAACGACGATCGGAGTCGGTGTTCGGGGCTGGCAAGGGCGTGGCAAGGGCGTGGCACAACAGTACGCGAAGCGAAAATCTTGAACATTACTACCGATTTCCTTTGTACAGATGCATAGCCGCATGTGCAGGAATTTGTTTATGAAGTTGTAAAACGGTGATTTGACGTGGCAGCAAGAGTGGGTTCATCGCAATGGTAGAGCCTTGTAGAACTCTACTTTGCCACCGTGAAACCTACCAATCGAATTTACCTGGAAATAAAAAGTTCTAGAGAACCAAGAATAGAGAAGTTTCGCATAAGAACGTGATTGTGCATAAAACCCCTCCGTTCGTTGCCCTGGGGACATCGCTATACGTATGGTATTCTACTGCTTAATTACGCCGAGTAAGCGGTAAGTAACCAATTGTCCTTCGGAGTTACATCATCTTAGGTTATATAGGCTAAGGCGGGGGAAATGATACGCGGGGTAAAACGCGACATTTACACTTTGCCGGGATCTATAACTAGCACAAAAAGTACGTTTCTTTGTTTCTATATTGCAGCTATAGGTGCTGGTAGTTGTCCATGATTTGGTGCAAAAGTAGATGATGGCTTATGGACGGTTTCAAGATTACAACAGTAGCACCAGACGTTGTACCGCCTAGAATTTCCGGTCACCTCATTTATCAGCCCCCAACACCGACACCGAAATCGCGTTTTCAAGTTTTGTCAGGGTAAGTAAAGTCACTCTTCAGTTTTTCAGATAAAAAAAAGGTGCATAAATTCAAGAGACCTTCTTATAATCTTTCTGTAGCTCAAAAGAACATTTACCTGAAAATACTTACCTACATAAGTGAAAGAAAGTGTAGGAAATAAGCGGGCAATTTGCTAAGGCTCTTCTTGCCCGCCGTTGGCTTTGGGGCACATCACTGGACGGAACCGGATGTCGCCGAGGGCCTGTGTTTGTAAACAGTGGAAGGGTCCATAGCGATCGCGCAAGCAAAATTGTGCGGCTGATGTCCGCGACCCAGCAGAAAGGCGCGAAATTCTGCTCGTTCAAATTTTCGGATGAGTGCATGAAGCCTCTGCGGCGTCAGTACAACCACTTAAAAATTTATCTTGTTATTTTATACTACTACCTACATGCCACTAAAAGTTTTCTTCATTTGGAGCCGGGGGACCAAAGGGAAACTTGTTTTTTTTTATTCGGGCATGTAAGATGGGCAAAACG
The DNA here is from genome assembly GCA_030522465.1 of Rhipicephalus appendiculatus. Taxonomy (NCBI): domain Eukaryota; kingdom Metazoa; phylum Arthropoda; class Arachnida; order Ixodida; family Ixodidae; genus Rhipicephalus; species Rhipicephalus appendiculatus. Next base: position 42,778 of record JALIZH010018343.1, on the reverse strand, counting down.
CGAAAAAACGGGATCGAATTGCCTTAGAGAGAGTGTTTTATTAAGGGAACCATTTACTTCCGCTTATAATCGCGAGACAGCAACTATATGGACACTCTCGGCTGCTTCTTGCCGTCGGCGTCACCGTCATTACCGGTATATATATATATATCAATGCCACAAAGAAAAATCATTCAGAAAACTATTCAGAAAACTGCGCGCTCGGAGCCCCACTCGTTGTGATGCGTTTGCGGCTCAATCTGCACTTTGCCATGCGGGGCGTAGTCGCCCGTGCCCCTTGCGCGCGCGCTTACCTTGCGATGAGGAATGGGGGCAGTTTTACGGCGTATGCTTTCGCCGGAAAGATTGCGTTTAGGTTACAGAGCGCACAAAGGTCACTTCGCGCACTTTTTCAAAAAAGTGCGCTGTTCAAACACAGTGAAGCAACAGCTGTGACACTTGTTAGTTCGCGCTCGTCCTGTGTATACCTGGGCGTACGTTTCGTGCGCCCTTCGTGTTTGAGCAGCGCGCAAAGTGTCGAGCTGTGAACGTTGTTAGTTCGCACTCATCATCTGTGTGTTCTTTTTGTGCGTCGTTTACGCTTCAGCAGTGCGCTCCAAGTTTCGATCTGCTTGCCGTTCTTCGCGTGAAATCCCAATTTGTTGCTACCGCATTAATTGCTTCGGCAATGCGGCAAAACTATGACTTTTTTTTCAATTTATTCCCTTCCTTTCTCTCTCTCTATAGATTCCTCGCTTCATCCTTCTTTTTTCTGTGTCTGTCTGTCTCTGTTTCTTTCTTTATCGTTTTTTGTTAATCTCTCTTTCGTTAGCTTGCTGTCTTGATCACATTTTTTCGCTGTGTCTTTTAAGGCGAAAGCCTTCGGTACCTCTTAAAAGTTGGAATTAGACCGCCGGCATTAGCACCAATACTGCAGTTGCGCGATGTGACTGAATGACGAACATAGTATATGACAAGTGATAGCATGAATATAATGACATGCATGTCAATTTTGCCATGACTTACGCTACGTGCCAAGCTCACGGTGAACTTATGGCCAATTCGCTCGCTTGATACACACCAAAATTGTTTTTGAGCGCTGTTCCTATGTGGCGAACATATATGACAGGTGCAAATAAGAAAATAATGAGTTGCATGTCATGCACAGCATGATTTACATGCCACGCTCATGGTGAGCTTGTGGTCGTTTCGCTCGCTTGATATACACGAAAATTGGTGTCGTGTGACGTGACTGTATGACGAACCTATATCACCGCTGGTAACATGAAAATAATGACATGTATGTCATGAATGTCATGACACGCTTATGGTGAGCTCACGGTCGTTTCGCTCACTTGATATACATCAAAATTGGTGTTGTGTGACTGACTGTATGAAGAATACATGACAGGCGGTAACATGAAAATAATGACATGTTGTCATGAATGTCATGGCACACTCGTGGCGAGCTCGTGGCCATTTCACTCGAAAGATATACATCAGAATTGGTATTACGCGACGTGATTGTGTGATGAACATATATGAGAGGTGGTAACATGAATATAATAACATGCATGTCATGTTCGCCATGACTTACGTGCCAGACTCTTGGGGAGCTTGTGGCCATTTCGCTGGCTTGACATACACCAAAATTGGTCCTGCGCGATGTGACTGTCTGACGAACATACATAACAGGTGGCAATAAAAAAAGAATGAATTGCATGTCATACATGGCATGAATTACACGCCACGCTCATGGTGAGATCGAGGTCGTTTCGCTTGCTTGATATACACCGAAATTTGTGTTGCGCGACGCGACTGTATGAGGAGCCTATGTGGTAGGAGATAACTAGAATATATTGACATGTATGTCATGCGCGCCGGGACTTAAATGTAGGCCGCTCCTTGCTGGCGGCTACGCATTACATCGATTCCCCCGGAGAGTGGGATCTGCCGGCTTTTATTTTTGTTTTGTTTTTTCTACTGTTCGCGCGGGAGATTGGCTATACCGGTTCGTTACGCAGCGTCTACTATACAGTGCCCTATATCCAGTGCACTATGAGCAGTAATCTTGGTGCGACAAAGGAGAGATTTCTACCAGTATTTGGCAACATGATATCGATAACTCACACTCCAAACAGGGCATATATTTCCTTTGAAATTTCATCCCTGCGATGACACAAAAAATTGGACACCTTTTTTCTTGCATAGCTGCAGTTTATTAAAACTTCACATACCAAATAACTTACTACAACTGAACCCAAACAATTTTTACAAAGCAGTGATGTCTCACTGACTATTGTTTCCTTGAGTATTTTTACAGTCCGGCTCATAGAGTTTCACGCTTTTAAATACTTTTCCTCTTCTTTGATTATATGCATTTATACAGTCCGTTAGGTCATCTTCGGTAGCACTATCATTCGCAAGTACTTTGTAATGTGGACGACCTGAAAATATTGAAGAATGCTTGCACAATATAATGACTGATTATTTTTAGAACAATCGGAATCAATTGATAATGAACCCTGAAAATGCCGTAAAGAAGAACAATATTTAGCCTTGAAATGTGTGGGCACAATTTTTGCATTTAATTTGTGTGTTACACAGATGCACATATCGAGCAAAGTTCTAGCCAATTAACCATATTACGGTTCTCAAATGAACATAAAGTTTCTTTGGGAAGAGTGGGTTTGTAAATGATATTCTTTCTTGAAATGAATATAATCGGTTGCCACTTAGTACAAGATGGCGCCACGATTTGCATCAGATCTCTTTGCACTAAAAAGTAAAAGATATTGAAGTGTTTAAGAGAATGCAGTGCCACGTGTACTGTCTTTTTTTCGCAGCTCTATTTTTTTTCTTTTAATTCTTTTCTTTCGTTTGAAAGAGAACGCCTCATATCAGGCACAACCAATTTGCCATATCGAAAGTAATATTGAGGTTCCTGATATTCAAATTAATCCAGTACTTGAGTAACAATACATTTGTTATTGAACAAACGAGTTTTGAAGGTCTCGTAGAACTACAACGACGCGTTCAATCCTTCGAAATATTCAGAGGCACATTTAAAGGGAAGTTCGTTATTGTGCCACGGAAGATATTGAAAGCTGCTAAAATAAGAAAATTGGGGCAACTTAAACCTTCGCCTTTAACATAGGAATGTGATAGCGCTGAACGTTATACTGTTTTTGTTATAGCGAATCGCAGGACACATTTCTTACAGCAGCGACAGGGTGTACAGCAGCGCCAACGCCGGTAGCGACATTTTTTGGGCTTATCGTGTATGTGCCGAAGAGGAAAAGGAAAAGATTGACAGAAGGGCAGCAAGGTTAGCCAGTTCTTAGACCAGCTTGTTATCCTGCGCTGAGGAAAGGGGTAAGGGAGATAAAAGAAAATAAAAAAGCCATGTTATAAAAAGAAACTAGCTGACATAAAACTGAAGCGATGTTTAGAGAGAGAGAGAGAGATGAAGAGGAAGGCTGGCAGGCAATATTGTCTGAAATAGTATTGTCACCATTGCGTTCATTAGCGACATAATCATTAACATGCAATATTTTAACTTCTTTCTTCGAGAAGCAAAATTGTGAAACCCAGAAACGTGTCAGTCGTATTGTATAGTGGCAGAAAGCGTTGCTGGATGCCACTGATATTCACACTATCGCCCCTTATGTCTCCGATTACCTCGTGATTCTTTAACGTAAAGAAAAAAAAAGTTTTACCGAGGGCTAAAAGAGTAAAGCAAATATATCTAAATAAAATGCAAAGGTGGTTCCATATCATTGCGAATACATACAGGGCGTTTCAAGAAATGTGTCCAATGTCCTCCAAAAATCAGGAAAATGAAGTATTCGTCGCTGTCTTCAAAATTGTTTTTTTTTTGTAGCGGCATACATCTTAAGATGGTTGAAGAGATCATTGGGAACAGTAATTAAGACACTTAAATTAATTAACTTTTTAACTAGCGGAGTTATACGGTTATCTCAAATGAAGAATTTAAGTTCTTCATGCCAACAAACCATTGCAGCTTTCATATTTCGAAAAAGCGGCCTCTAGTAAAAATTGCGAAGTAATGAAATTCTGCTAAGGTCTGCGGTGAAACTGAAGCTGAAACGCGGAAGTGCGCACTCGCAATATTCGTCTGAGACGTCGAGAATGAGCGAGCGTCGTTATATCAACCATCAATCGACTTCTTGGTGTGGGTGTGTGCGATGCACTTGCAAAAATGGCACGCATGACGCACGTGCGCTAACGAACGGGGAAGAATTGCACCTCTGGAATCATTGTCTTGAACAGTGACGTCGTGCTAGTCGTCTGCTTGTTGCGCTAATCGGTGCTTCTGTTTCGGTTTCGCCGTTGAATGTGCTTGAATTTCATTACGCTACTATATTTAATACTGGAAGGCAAAGTCACTACCCATATGGATAGAATAGTTGAGGTAGCGGAGGAATTCTACAGAGATCTGTACAGCAGCTGAGACAATCAGGATGATAACGTCAGAAGCAGTTATAGCCCAGAGGAATCTGACATCCCGCCAGTATTGACAGAAGTAAAGAAAGCTCTAGAGGGAATGCAAAGAGGCAAAGCCGCTGGTGAGGATCAGGTAACATCAGACCTGTTGAAAGACGGTGGAGAGATTGTGTTAGAAAAACTAGCCACCCTGTATACGAAGTGTCTCTTGGCGGGGAGGATACCATAATCTTGGAAGAATGCCAACATCATCTTAATCCATAAGAAAGGGGACGTCAAAGACGTCAAAAAGCGTTTTCACGATCGTTTTCATCCATGGCAGAAAGATAATGTGTGGTCTGGAACGCGCTTATTCTTCATCGTCATCAGCGCCATCGTCATCGTCACGACGTAAAGTGGGTGCCTTACATGTGCTGTGCCGTGATGGCAGAAAGAGAATGTGTGGCCTGGAACACGCTTATTCTACATCGTCATCAGCCACAGCACAAACAAAGTACACATAATGCCTTACAGATGTGTAGCGGGTACTTCGCTTATCAGCAGAATGACCAAGGCATAGTGGCATAGTGGGCGCTTCACTACTTGATGAAAGTTACGATGGGCGTATACTGGTACCTTGCATCTGCTGTGCCCTGACGGTCAAACGGTGGGCGTATAGTTAGTACCTTGCATGTGCTGTGCCGTACAACGGGCAATGTACAATGGACAGCGGACAACGGACAAGCCTAGACCCTAAGGTGCTTCACCCCCTAAAAGAAGGACGACGTTGGCGGGGCACAGCACGGGGTGAGCGGACGAAGGAAATAGGACAAGGGCCAATGCGAAGGTGGCACGGAGGCGGTGAAGAAGACGACCACGGAGTGGAACGCGAGGCAGTGAGCCCTGGAGAAGCAACAGGGACATGACGCTGGTGTCAGGGTCCGTGCTGTCGGCTTACGAAAGGCCCGACAGCGTCGAAGGGTCCTCGGAATCAGGCACTCGTCGTTCCTGCTGCCGGTTGCTTTCCCCGACTCCAGTCCAAGCGCCGGCTGCCAGCCCCCATACGACGTACGTGGGCAAGGGGATCACCAGCCTGCTGTGTCTAAATACGCCTCTGTCAGCGACATCTGAACCTTCCTGCCTCCTCATCCGCCCAACAAGTGCCAGCGCAGCCAACGACCCAACGTGTCAGCGACGGCTTCGCCGCCCCAGCCACTGCAAGCGACGCAACAACCGGTCACTGTTTTCTTTCTTTGGAACGTGCCATGAAACTTTGTTTAGTCTCATTGCACCGGTCGCAATAGCGTTAGCGTAGGCTTAGCTTGACTCTATTTGTTTCGGTTGCTTGTATTTTTCCTTCTTCTTTTCCGTGTGTGATAAAGTTAAATTTGTGCATGTGTGTGTGTTTGAAAATGGCTCCTGCCTTTCCCGCTCAGAGGCCTTGCCTCAATTGAAACAAACCACAAAACACTAAACCTGTATTGCAAACAGATAGTGCCCTACGCATCTATTTTCTCTGCTGTCGTACGTGGTGTTCATTCACAGCACACACGCATACACTCTGCGCTGACACTTTTTGTCACTGCAGACAAAGTGATTGCGAATGCACAGAATCCATCATAAACATATCACAGGCGTGAGGGAATGTCCACGCGCATGAAATTTTTTCAGAGCTATCGACAAAACACTCTACGTGTGTACGAGAATGCGCGCACAAATGTGTGTGCCCTTTGTCATGGGTTGCTAGGTATGCGTCCAATACGTGTTTGTAAGGGACATATGGGATTTCCGAGAGATGGCTGTAAAACTGCTGCGCCATCGGAACGGCTGCAATAGTTGTTGCGACCACACCGCGCTCCCTTTAGTGAGCCTCGATTAGTGCGCATCATCGCAACCACAGTGCACTATCACAACGGCCCCAAGAGCTGGGGGCGACCACACCGTGCCTTCTATAGTGCTCCTCAATGCGCGTTTGCTTGCTTTTGGGGCAGTGGTCTAAACTAAAGAAAAAGAGAACATCAACTAAAGAATGATGTAGTGAGAGAAAAAAAGATAGAAAATTGGGGGGACCCATAAGCTTCGCCTTTAAGAGTTGAACGCGATATCACTATCCTGTCCCTAGTAAGTACTTCAACCACGTAGTGCATACTTGCTATGCACCCACTACGTGGTGTTAAGGGAATATGTGCAGTAACGTGTGTGCCTTTTGTAATGGGTGGCTGGCTTTAAACCACGAAGCCGTTATGATAGTCACATTTTCTGACGCCCGATGGCAACGTACGCTTGTACTACGCAATATTACTGCAATATTACATGTTATATTGTAACACCTATATACAAGACGCGTGTGCTTGTGAAGCATGAAAGTTATTTTCACTGCATTCCCAGAGAGAGAAAGTTATTTCCAAGCAGAGGCGTGGCTGCGTGGTTGAATACCTCCCTGCCACGCAGACAGCCTGGGTTCGATCCTCACTCGGACCCGGAAATTTTCATTATTTGTTTTATTTGCATCTTTCCCGATTTTTCGGTCACGGACAAGACGGTTTTTCACTCACAACCAACGACGCCGACACCGACACCGAATCTCTGCGAAACGACCTTTTTAACGCTATCGCGTTAAAAAGAAAGAGGAAGCAAGGAACGCGTCGTATAGCAACCACATAACGCACCACCTGGCCAAGCCGCACATGCGCGGTAGCTAAGCCACACCAACCGACGGACACATCGCGCGCAACCTCCGCTCTATATTGCGTAGCCCTGGCTGCGCCTGATCATGACCAGGCAGTGATGAACTGTCCCAAGTGCATGCGTACTCCCGAGGAGGCAGCCGCGCGTCTCGAAGTTAGGCATGTCGGTCGACGGAAAGTACGAGCGGTGACATTTTTTTTCCATCACTAGTGGTGCCCGCGACGCCGCGGGACGCCGACACCGAAGGTCAATTTTACCGTCTCATGAGGGGGCATCTAAAGCTTTTGTCCTAATAAGTTCCGCTGACAGGTTGGAAATTAAAATAGGGCAGCCAACATAGGCGTGTGCACGAGGGGGGGCACAGTGGGCGGCTGCCCCACAAGTTACCTAAGAGGGGGGGGGGGGCTAAGTCGGCCCCTATAGATTGACCTCATGGGGAGGTGGGGCACTGCAAAGAACCTTCGCCCCCCCCCTCCCCCCTGAAGGAGAACCCTGCGCACGCTTATGTCAGCCAATATGTTTCGTGACGGTATGCACGACTTATCATACATTTAGGAGAAGGCATCCTACACGTCTTCAAAGTAAGGAAATGAGAAATACTGGGCATTCCAAATATGCTTACGCATAGGCGCCAAAAACTTGCGCAGTTTTTCAAATCTGCACCTGTTTTTATTTCTAGCATACTAGCAAACTGTGCATTCAAGTTAGCTTATTAGGTCTAAAAGAGGAGTAAATGATATTCAAGAATGTACAGACATAACGCCTAGGAGAAAATTTTTCTTCAGAATCAGATGCGATTTTCCTTCACGCATACAAAAAAGAAACATAGGACTTGAAACTGTCGCAACATCTGGATAGGGTCTGTTTGCATCCGTCATATGGAATTAACAGATTTCAATTAAGTCTGAAAGCGATGTTCATTTATAAAGCTCACTACAAGGACGTTGCTCAACTATACGATACACAAGCTAAAAAACGTGGAGGACGCTTGAGCGGCGCCTCCAAGAGTAGAACAGGATAGCGTAGTCGGGCCTCCGGGCGAATTACCTCAATCGTTAGCCTAGCTTCGCTTCTCGGTCGAGGCCTCAAACGTGCAGCAGGGGACGAACGTCTGTGTGCGTAGCATTGGTCTTTTGAAACCATCCTTGAATGCCTGCTGCAAGTATGGTTACCAAGTGTCCACTACGTCATCATTGTTCTTTATGCAAATCAGTGAATGGCCCACTAGAAGTCCGTAAGGCCACAAACGAACTTACGCAGCTGCTCACTTTGTTTATGTCCTTATGGCCTTTAGAACACCCACTCGTTGCTTATTTCACACGTTTGGACACCTGTTGCGATTCTACGCTTTCGCCACGCAGTATTACGTTCGTTCAAAACCCCCTATACCTCTACATGGCATTCATTTAGTGCTTTTTTTTCGAAGCAGTTTGAAGATATGGCGTGGCTTTGTGCTAGAACACCTGCTTGCCAAGCCGCAAGCCTGGATTCAACTCCCACTCGCGCTAAAAGTTTGTCTATTATTTATTGATGTACATCGATTGCCACTTTTCGCTCACGGACAACGATTTTTTTTCTCACAACCACCGATGCTGACACTGCAATTTCTGCGAAATGTGCTCTCTAAAGCTGTCGCGTTAGCGAATTGCTGAACAATTCCTATTAAAACTAAGAGAAATATACTTACTATTGCAGAGACACTTGCCGTCTGTTGAAAGAGAAGAAAACATAACTCGACATTACTCGTTGTATTTTCAATTTATTCGTTTCATTGCTTAGATGTCCGCCACGGTGGATCAGTGGCTAAGGTGCTCGGCTGCTGACCCGAAGGTCGCGGGTTCGATCCCGGCCGCGGCGGTCGCATTTCGATGGAGGCGAAATGGTTGAGGCCCGTGTAATGTGCGATGTCAGTGCACGTTAAAGAACACCAGATGGTCAAAATTTCCGGAGCCCTCCACTACGGCGTCTCTCATAATCATGTCGTAATTTTGGGACGTAAAACCCCAGATATTATTATCATTGCTTAGATACTAAACATGGCGAAAATTCATCCATAGTACGTCGACGACGAATTGACCCTCGTCGACGTACTATGGAGGCGGAATCATCTGTTTTAGCTTCCTTTATTCCACGAGAGGCAAGAGTGCGTGCTTGCATGCCCATGCAGTTTGCGTTCGTAAAGCGTTTATATATTCTACAGGTGTTCTATCTTTGGTGAATTGATTTGGGCTCATATGCTACGGTTTATAAATATTTATATTAACATAAACTTTGCTGCCATGGCGTGCGTTTTCAGGAGCGGCTTTATCAAGCTTTTACGCAATCGTCGCGGATCCAACCCTAGCCACGGTGGTCACATTTCAATGGAGGTAAAATGCTAGAGGCCCGCGTACTGTGCGATGTCAGTACACGTTAAAGAACACCAAATTGTCGAAATTTCCGGTTCCCTCCAGAGCGCCGTCCCTCGTGTATGTATGCCTTATTACAAAGCTACTGGCCACGATGGCATTACCGTGAAAGCATTGGAAGACAATATGGATGTTCTAGTGCCAGTACTCACGAAAATACTTCACAATTCAATAAGCCGAGGGATATACCCCGATATTTTCAAGATCGCAAGAATATCTCCTATATAAAAAAGTGGCGATATCAATGAACCCGGAAGCTATAGGCCTATCTCTGTGCTTAGCATCTTAAGTATACTGTAATTGAGAGGGTAATCGAGTCTCAGTGAAGCAGTACCTAAACGAAAACAAGCTTCTAACAGTATCTCAACACGGATTAAGAACTAATAGATCAACGTCATGATGTGAGTCTGAGTGAGTTACGCCTTCCTTTGCCGACCTATGGTCCTATCTATTCATCTTCAGCATTACTATTTATCAGCCTTGCCTGGATGCACGGTGCTACTCACGTCTACTCACATATTCCAAAGCAGTGTCGTGGATAAATCATTTCAATATTTATTGATGAGAGGTGCGAATTCCGTAAAGTGGTGCCCTGACCCCCCACTGGTAACTTTTCCATGAAAGTTCTAAATAAGTATATCTTATGTTGTCATGCCATTCAAGAAAAATCACCTCACTGGTTTGCGAGCACTCATAACTGGTATCGGAAGTACATATCAAAGGGCACCGAAAAGAGCTCCGATTACGTGAGATATTGGTGTTATAGAGCATTGACACCGTGTTCGAAAAGGCTAATTCTAGGCTAACGGACTCATGAGTCGACTCACTCGGACTCACTCAGATTCAGATCGAGCTGTGAGTCTGAGTGAGTCCAGGTAGTATTTTGTGGTGAGTTTGAGTCCGAGTGAGTCCGGTTGAAGAAAATTTTGATGAGTGTGAGTCCGAGTGAGTCCGGCTCAGGAAACTTTTGGTGAGTGAGCCCTGAGCGGAAAATATATTTCATCGGTGAGTCTGAGTGAGCTCCACAAGTTTGGCCGACCTATGCAGCAGAGTACACTAAATAGCGAGTTATCAAAAATATCAATCTGGTTTGCATGTAATAAATTAACACTAAATACACACAAGACAAAGTACGTAGTATTCCGCTCCCGTTGTGCCAAGTGTTACACGATAGGCATGGAACTTCAGCTCGCAGGTGGAACAATAGAACAACTAGAGAACATAAAAAAAATATTTAGGGGTATTATTGGACTGCTACTTGAACTGCAGACCACGCATATCTAGTATATTCACCAAATTAGCTTCCGCTTGCTTTTTGCTAATAAAATGCAGAAACTATCTTAATCTTAACACACTTAAAATGGTTTACTTTTCAATATTTTACTGTCACACCATATACTGTTCTGAATCATGGTCCGGTACATATAAAACATACTTAGGTGCTATCATTCGGTTACAAAAGAGAACCTTGCGCATTATGACATACACAAGATCGTACGATGATAATAGCTTGCTTTTCAATCAAGTCAGTATATTTCCATTCTTTATGGCATGCAAAATGAAAGTGGACATTCTGATTAACAATATTTTACGTGGGAATAACTCGTTCTCTCCAAGCTTGCTCATTGCACCTAATCGCAAAGAAAGGAACGCCACAAAAATAAATTTAAACCTACCAGTTGCCAGTAACACGTACGGCCAACGTCTGCTTGAGTTTCATGGCGCCAAAATTTGCAACGCAGTACCTACTGAAGTAAAAATGGCTAATCATTTCACGTCTGCTGTGAAAAAACTACCTCTAAAAATTACGTTATTTTCCCCATTTTACTTCTTATGTGTTTTATACTGTGCTAAATTACTTCTTATCGGAGCTATTGTACAATGCGCCTTCCTTTTATTTGATGTTGAGTTTCTGTATTTTTGCCTGAGCATTAATATTTTATTAATGAGAATTAGATATGCACATGACGTTGTAGCTGCTACATGTATATTGACTATGGGACTACACTAGCCTTTGTCTACTGGTCCAACACTTCTTTTCACAAAAATACTCTATGAATAAAAAATAAATGAATTGAATTCAATTGAATAATCATATCGTGGCTTTGGGACGTAAGATTTCATATATTATTATCAGGCATTTGTTGCTTCTTTGCTAGTCATACATTCAATTCGCAGAGCTACCGCGCTTACAAGTTCCATCTGAACAAACATGTGGTACGTGAACATTTCTCTGCATTGCAGAATATGAAGATTGTTCACATAGGCACGGATCTCAAGGGAGTATGTACAAAAACAATCGATTCGTTATTGAACTCGCCTGTTATGACTGTCACGCGATAGAAGACATTGACTTAAGTGACGTTCCGTATAAGCAATAGTTAGGCGACGTTAGGAGTTTCGTTACTAATGTACGAAGCGCAAAATTTTGCAGCAATTTCGACAGTCAAGCGCGCGAACTATGAATACATTCTTCAACGAGTGACATCTAACTTCTGGCCATAAAAATCATGAAAGTGCATATGCACTTACCTTTATTACTCTCCACACACCTAGATTCTAAGGGAAATAAAGAACGGCTATTATTAAAACGGTGCCATCACGAAAATCACAAGTCCTGATCGGTCAACAGCCTCGCTGTGGTTTATTCAGAAGAACATTGGTTCGTGAATGTTTATCTGAGTATTTTTGGCTCCTAGATTATGCTTTCCTTCATTTATATTTTCTCAGGAAAATAGCGTCGTTACAGAGAGGACAGGTAATTAAAAAAACTGATTTCCACGCTTGCGCATTACGAGTAAACAACGGAGCTCGCAAAAAAGCGCAACCGCCTGGCGACCTCAGATTAAGTTCTTTCTTCTCCTTGTGGTTGGTTTCATTGTTCTCTCTTCATCGTTTCTACATCTTTTTTCTGGTTTCTTTCTCATTTTTTTTGCCTTTTACTCGTTCTATACTACCCTGTATTCCCCTTTCCCTCTTCCTAATCCTTACATCAGTCCTCGTCACCCTCATTAGTCTTTTCCACTTCTTGCAATGCTATACTTTACGTTTCTGCGCTATGGTATATATCTTATCAACTTCTCCCACTTCGTCCTCCTTTCTCTCCATCTCACCCTCACTTTCTTTTACCATCCAACTGCTAAACTATATCATACCATACAAGGCTACGCCATGCCTTAACTTCTTCCCTCCTAAATTCTTTCCTTCGCACTCTCACTTCCCTTTCCCACCCTCCTGTCAAACTATACTATGCCTGCCTATGATATGCTAAGCGCTACTTGCTACATCTTGAACTATACTACACGAGGCTATGCCGTGACTCTCCCCCCTGCCTTACTCCTTGCCTTCTTTTTTACCACGAAAGTGCTTTATGCCGGGGTCCAAAAATATCTCAATGACGTATTTCCGTGACGGGAATGACGTCAAAAAAATGAACACGATCAGATGTCAAAGAAAAATGTCCCGCCAACGGTAATCGAACAGAAGAGATAAAACCTGGGCCAGTTGGTTCTTGATAGTTGAAGAAAGCCAGCAAAAGCGCGGGACACGAGCAAGAGGCAGACACAAACACCGCAGCGTTATTTGCGTCTGCCTCTTTCTCGTGTCCCATGCTTTTGCTGGCTTTCTTCGGTTAACCGAACCCATGACCTCTTGGTCCGCGAAAAAAGACGCCAGGCACGCTGTCCACTGCGCCACGGTCATACTTTTTGCAGGCTTTAGGAACGCGCCTCCAATGTTTCATACTGTCCCTTTATATTTCATACTTTCCTCTAACACTGCTCTTGGTCGGTGGGGTGGTATCGCCCTCTGGAGTGGTAAGTGAGGTAATGCATCATAACAGTGGCCTCTGCGATTAGGTCCTGCAAAGCGTCGTTGCTACGCGTCCATCCCATTCTACGCCTTTCCAATTGGAGAAGGGCAATAGTGTCAACGCATGAACACCCCGCGAGGTGGCTACACTCGCCCAAGCGTCGGCCTCGCTCACAGCATCCATGCATGCCAAAAATAGCTCTGTGACGACAACCTGACCCACCTCGCTGTAACACCTCGCCCTCGTTTACGCTCACACGTCAAAAATCACAGCCGGGCTTCAGGGGAAATTCGACGCGCGTTGCGTTTCCCTCTAGTTTGGCTGTGGTGTTGAACAAATCTTTAACATACCGCGGGATGGGGACCCTCGCCCAACTGCTGTATTGAATCAGCGACGCTTTTTTTGAGGCGAACACCTTTAAGGTATGATGCCAAGTGGAAAAAGCGGCTTTTTCTTCAAAATGTCATTTTGTGGTTTTTAGTCATGTTAAACGCGCAATTTATTCCCCTTCATTTTGTTGGAAAAAGTTTCTGTCTACGCAGGTTTTTTCAAAAGATACAAGGAAAAATGTGAGACCACCCACCCCCTACGAAACAGAAACTGAAAGTGCCAGTTTTGTGTGAATCATAAGAATAACCTGCCATATTGTATTTTGTTGGATATTTAGCAATAATATCAAGTACGAACATGTAATAATGCTCTAAAAGCGTTGTCAGCATATCATTTTTTGTTCATAAAAGTCATCAACTTGTCACCAGGTGCACGCGCAACGTGGTACAAGTGTTGATCACACTCAAGGACACGTACGTGAGCCTGTAAACCATCAAATTTGCTTTCTTTCACGCTGTGTGTCATTTCAATAGAGAAAACAAAGGCACATGTTACTTTTTAAGCAAATAGGGATCAATCCAGGCCTCTATACTGCAAAACCTTGCCTCACAAATAATCCTCACCGCAGCGCGAAAGCGTCCCGTCATGGCACTGATGCTTCAATACAAGCTACAAAAAAAACTTGCGAGTTGCCGCTCGAGCAAAGGCACACAATAGTAAGGTACACAATGGAACTGGCTACAAATATTGATAATTTTAGCGCTCTTGATCACCTTGTGTAAGCGCTGCGCCTGTTTCAAATCTTTTTCTTGATTTTCTCGGAACTTATATTTCTGGTATATTTCCGTACGCGAACAGATTTAACTCTTTTTTCTAACAAACATTTTTTTCATTAAAACTTGGCACACTTCTTTATCACCTTCGTAAGCGTGCAATAAACCTTAATCAGCAAAATCGTGCACAAAGGTTTAATATGGCTGCCTGTTATACGAAGGTGCCCTAGTGCAAGTGCCTACTTTTTTCTTATTTTATCACTATGTTTTTAATAGTCATCAGATCTCATTTGTTTTGGTTCATTGCACAGGCCAAAGCCTTTTTAATGTCCCTGCAAAAAATAAAAGTTTTTTTATTGAGCGGAATTTGAGTTAGGAGTGTTCGCGTAAGGCCCACTTTTAATGACATTTTTAATTATGAAAAATTTACAAAAATAGGACTTGCGTTAAAATGCTCAAATGTGCCTAAAAGGATGTGTTTTATACTGTAGGCTAATAATATCATGTGATTATCGCATTGAAAAAAATTTTCCGACACTTGGCCTCATACCTTAATGTATCATGCTCACGTCCGTCCGCCTGTCCGTCCGTCCTTCCCTCCGTCCGAGCCCTGGCACGGTTCCAAATGGGCGCCGGGGCACGCAAACGGACAGCGGTCGCGTCGAACTCTTCAGCGCTCGCGCTTGGCTTGCATAGCGTCACTTTGCCCAGCGTTTCCAATCATGCAAGGAGGGAGACGTGCGCATCGCGTTCAATTCTGACTGACCCCGTCTCAGTGGACCCAGGCGTTCGCGGAACACACTGTGGAATTTACAAAGTGTCCGTCAATATAAGCACCGGAACGCGGATGGCGGCTGCACGATGCGCAAAGCGCGCGAAAATACGAACGCATGCGAACAAAGGCAGATTAGTCTCGCGTCTCGCTGCGGTTCGCGGTAAAAAGTTAAGAAAGAAAACACGCACACATTTCATTTGTGCGCTATTCTACTAAGAGCGTGAAAGAAAAAAAGACATGGCACAGTCAATCGAATGGCCACAAGCTCTCGCCGAACACACTTTGCAATGCACAAAGTCTCCTTCAATTTTAGGGGCGAAGCTCCTAAGGGTGTGGGTCTGTCCCTCCTCTGTAGTTGTAGTAGTAGTAGTAGGTAAGTAGATAGCCACGTATAGTGGAATGTACCCACTCTACGTGATAAAGATGACGATGACGCAGTATAGTGGAATGTACCCACTACACGTGATAACGATGAAGTATAAGCGCGTTCCAGTATAGTGGAATGTACCCACTACAAGTGATAACGATGACGATGACGCTGATGACCATGAAGTATAAGCGCGTTCCAGACCACACATTCTCTTTCTGCCATGGATGAAAACAATCGAGCTTCGCCCCACTCATCATCATTCACTTCGTGGATATGGCGTGATTTTTTGCGCTCTCCCAACACTTTTTCTGATTACCCTTTCAACCCTAACCATTACAGCTACTACAGATGTTTGTATAATCATTGATCATGAACATTAGTCGTCGGGATTAAGATCCACCGCCAAGCGTTAATGTTGTTGCATCCACGATAAACGCGGCTATAGCTTCCACACACCAATAAACATTGTACGAGCTCTCTTATATCAATGTACAGATCACAATCAACTACTTCTGTAAGGACATGTTTTACTTTCGTGTTATGCCGATTCCCACGATGGTCAACTATGTTTTTCCCCTTCTTTCCTTTCCCACCGCTTGCTACACAATGCTCTGCCATGCAAGGACCCGCTTTGCACATACCCGCGTGAAGTAGAACATATCTTCAAGCTTCAATGCGTCGAGATGACTGATGAATAGAAAGGTGGCGTCAAAGCAATGGCAGTTTTATTTGGTTTTATAAGTCAAAGCATCAAAGTGAAAATTGTCTTTAGATTGTCTTAACCTCGCTTTTTAGAGCAAGCACGCCTTCGTCATCTCAGAGCAACCGGTCACCGTCCCGGGCGCCCTCCGGATTTAGAAGGGTGGATAAGAGGACCATTCCACCGATCCTTGTTGAACTTTATGCACGAGTGCAACTTGTTCATTTATGTGTGATGAGCCTCTCGTGTTATGCACGTTTGTTATGCCAAAAGGCAGTCTCTCGAATAAAAAAAAAAGATTAGTGTCTGAGATAGCAAATGACTGGAAGAAAAAAACTTGCTCTTGGCCATCGAGTTGCTGGCTAGCTGATGACTGCCAGAGTTGGACTCCCAGAGAGACCTGTCTATGGTAAGTGCATTTAGGGTATTTATGGTAAGTGAATTAAAGGGTAAGTGCATTTTACGCTTGTCACACTGATCGCTTTTTGAAATAATATGCCTGTATGTCGCAACGGAAGTGGCAACGCGAAAAACGAGATACTAATACTTTCATTGAAACGAAAAATCTTCTAGTTCGACTTCAGCGACGCACAAAACCAATTTTTTATATTGGAAGTAAAGTTTAGTCACATAAAAGTCGCACCAGTGAGTGCGTTTTCTTAGTCGATGGAATCGCTAAAACGCATTTAGTCCCCCTTTCAAACGGTTGGAAATCATTGAGCATTGAACATAGCTGGAGCCAGAGTTTCGACTAGTGGACATGACTTCGTTAAGCCAGCAGTTGCTTTTCTTAGCACAGTGTCCGTTTTCCTCAATAACTCCCAACTACACAATTCAAACAAGAGAAGAGAACAAGACAGCTCAGTAAGTGCGCCGTGTTAGCCAGACTAATGGAGCAGAAGAGGTCGTTAACCGGAGGCTCATCTAACCTTAATTTCCATTGTAGGGAGATATATCCACGGCAGAAATCGTGCAGTGCACAATGCAATAAAGCAGAACAATAAAGAGCACGTCCAATGCATAAGGCCTCGCATATCAATTGCAGGAAAAGCCTATGTGCGAGCAGCCTTTGATCAATTTGCGTAAAGAAGAAAGTAGATGCTTAGGCGCCTATCCCTGAAGAGAGCTCTGCGTATGCGGCATTCATTGGTGGTGCTGCATTACATGGGGAGACGCAAAATTCCACTGTGACTACTTTTTTTACCCCACTGCTCTTTTTCAGTCGATAGTTGGTGCTTCTGTGTTCCTGTACTGTTCTCGTTTGTCCATTTTTTGCACGCCATGAATTGTTGCGTGATAAATACGCGTAAGCGTTCATTTTTAAAACATTAACTTTTATACATCGTTAAAAATTAACCCCTACTTCTACAATCTGACCTTAAACTCTTGTAGAAGTGCCATCGCAAAGCTTTTTCATAAGTGGACCGCGCGTGGTAGGCACCAACTTCGACGACATGTAACGCTTCAGAAGTAGGTGAAAATACGTGAGCTCATTTTAAACACATGAAGCAATGACAATACGGTGAAGTACTGGCAAAAAATATGACACGCCGGCATGTAGTCACCCGGCCCTTTTTTGTATATTTTTATGGTACAAAGAAAGTGCGAAATATAGAATTCAGGTTACATGTCAGTTTTAAAATATACCCAGTGTATATTCTGAATAAATAAAGAGTTCTACTCAATCATATTTGCTAATAAAAAATTTTAAAGAAATCAATTCTTCATTCGCATCAGAAGACACTGCTGATCACATAGTCTGTATGCCTCAAATTTAGTAAACTGCACAATTAGCAGAGTGTACATTTCAGCCCCGATATATGTGCTGTAATCAAAGATTACTGTCATGTGAAATAAATATCGAATTTTTTTTGTGAGCCACACTTTCGGCGCAAGGGTAAAAGCATGAATGCGACAGCAACAACTTAGAATGCAGCACGAAGAAAGGCTAGCAGCTCAATCCGTTAGAAAAATTGAAGGACACTTTGTACATTTCAATGTGTGTTCGGCGAAAACTTGTGGTCATTCGACTGACTATGCCACGTCTTTTTTTCTTTTACACTCTCAGTGTGATGGCACACAAACGGAATGTGTGCATGTTTTCTTGTTTTAATTTTTTTACCGTGAATCGCAGCGACAGGCGAGAATAATCTGCCTCCGTTCGCATGCGTTCGTATTTTCTCGCGCTTTGCGCATCGTGCGAACGCCACCCGCGTTCCAGCGCTTCAATTGATGGACACTTTGTAACTTCCAAAGTTTGTTCCGCGAACGCCTCTGCCCATTTAGACGGGGTCGGTCAGAATGGAACTAGATGCGCGTGTCTCCCCTCTTTGCATGATTCGACACTCTGGGCACAGCGACGATACGCAAACAAAGCGCGAGCTCTGTAGAGTCCGACGCGACTGGCGCCCATTTGCGTGCCGCGGCGGCCACCTAGCACCGTGCCAGGCCATGGACGGTGGGACGAATGGACTGACGGACGTGAGCATAACACGTCATAGGCTTTCGCCTTAATATCCTGGATGTAACGAAATTCGAACCTGGGTCCTCTGCGTGGCAGTCCAGTATTCTACCAAAGAGCAATGCAGGAGCTCGAGAGTCCTTCGCAAAAGGACCCTATACCGGCGTTATGTCAGGGAATAAATCACGTTAATATGTGTAATATAGCGTGGTAGAAGAGTAAAATAAGAAGCAGGCGTCACACAATGCGACTTCTGTAACCACGTGTCGCACAGTGCGAATTGTGTAACCAGTGGGTCGTTGCATGCATCCAACCCATTACGAAGGGCTTAGCCATTATTCTGCATCGTCATCAGCCACCGCCTCAATAAAGTGCACATGATGTGTTGCAAATCCGTAGCGGGTACCTCGCTTCTCCGCAGAATGACGAATAATGCCGTAGTGGGTGCTTCCCTACTTGACAAAAGTTAGTAGCCCTAAAAGTGTTTACAACGGGTTCTAGAAATGCCACCCTTCTAGCTTTTGCTGTGACTGTCTTGCGCTTTGCGCGCAGCACTGGCTTTTTTTAGGGACGTGCTACTGTGATATAAAGGATTCAGCTATTAATCTTCTTCGAAAAATGTTTACATACCGAACCCGTCCTCATCTGGTTCCGTCGTTGTTTTCTCTGAAAAAGAGTAAGGACCTATTGTTACAGTACTCCCACGATATTATACTAAGGTTACGTTTAACTTTTTTCCTCAGTATGCGTGATCTTCTCGTGCTTGGCGCGTAAGATTATATTTTCTTGCACGTCCTTGAGGAGCCGTTTGAGCAGCATACGTGTTTCTGTAGCATTTCCATTCCACGACTTTTGTGGGGGACCAGTGACGAGTAGTGCTGTGTGTGCCCCCATTACTGCTGCACTACATCTTCGTTAGTAGTAGAATGGTGGTGCTTCGCTGGGTGTGCCCGATTTATGTGGTACAAACCTGCGCTAGGGAGTCTACTGTTTGCATAGTTAGTGTTCGATGAATTCCGGATTGACTTAGTTATGCATAGGTCCGCTTCAAAAACAAGTGAGAAAATAACCTAAGAAACACATAAAGCACACGTGATTAATGTCATGACGAATTTACCAACCCAATCCTTATTCAGTTATTAGTAAACTAATAGATGTACCCTTAGGTTATCTCAAGTGACTACAAAAACACATATTTTCAAGCATTCTCTATAGCATCAACTGCGAACAGCTGCATATGCATATTACAGACGGAGGTTTATTATATTGTTTATTCTTGGGCTATTCAAATTAGGACATACTGAAGGTTTGGCAATGATAGTCGTGAAATATGTTGAATGCCTGAATTTAAAGCACGTTACACGCATCTGCAGAAATATTCCTACTCCATAGCAACGCATAACATTAAACAAAAATACATTTTGCTGACACTTGCTTGCTTTCCATTTCCCGTTGTTCTAACTATAAGCGAAAAATATATCGCTATAGTAACGCTAAGTTAATTATGCTCAATCATATCTTTTCAATAAGCAGTTGTGATCAAATTCTTACGAAGTAATCATCAGGTAGCTCAAACAATATTTTGAAAATATTTGCTTACCTTCTTTGTCCTTTTGTTCTTCCTCTAAACAAGAAAGAGTAACATGCTATTATGTTAATCAACGTTACTTTTGCCTTTGTAGAATGCGGCTTGGATGAGCTCCCTACGGACGCATCGTGATATAGGGCATGAGGATAGTTCGTAATTATATATGTCCCAAATTAAGGGATGGAATTTTTCCGCGGCCGCGCATATCGTAAGTTGTTGCGGCATGTCTACTTTACTGCTTTCCCTACACCGTGTGTAGGACATACAAGACGAGCGCAGTGATAGCGGAAGGACTCAGTGTGAGTGCACGACTCTTGAAAGTACCGAACAAAATATATTGTCAAGAACAGGCTAAAATAAGGGGGAATATCTGCACAACTTATGCTTCGCATATAGCAGGGGCACGTCGGCAAAATAGCCTACAAATTTCAATCGATAATTCATTGAAATGCTAAATGCTAAATTTGGGTTGAATATAGGCCTAAGAAGTTAAAGGTAAAGCTCGATAGCCTGCCGAAAGCGACATTTCAAGAGGTCAACCAACTGCTAGAGTTCACGCAGGAGGATTAATTTAATTATTTATTTAGTCAGAACGTACTGGAGGCCCCCACTTAAGACAAAAAGGAGTATGTACCATACTTTTCGGAGAGTGCTGACGTGCCATCTATACGATTCTCCTTGAAGATACACGTGAACTCACTTGTTGGCTCAGAGTCGGTGCGCTTTATGAGAGTATCCTGAGTCCTCTCTTCGCATGCGCGTATTGACGCTTATCTGACGGACCACATTATGACGAATCTTGCCGGTAGCACTTCTGCGTGAGTCAAATGACACACAGCGAAGGCTCATGCTACTCTAAGACTATTTTATGTTGCTCGGTGGACTCATGCTCTACTTTTGCTCGACTACTATTGGAAATTCCAAAGCATTCATTTTAAGAACGTCCAGTAACACTTGCCGTTGTTCCCAGTGGCTGCAAAAAACAAGGAACACATGCATTTTATCATTATTATGATAATGCTAATCAAAATAACACAAGCTTTACAGCAGAATAATGTAGGAAGTGCGGAAAGACGGTCTGTGATTTACAATTAAGCTGCTGAGGTGTTTTTCGTCGTATGTAAAAAACAGGACGTGATATTGCGTTCAGGAAACAGAATTCTAGTAAGAGTTTGCAAAACCCTACTCAATAAGTTATATACACAGAAATAATCAACGCTCACAACAAAACAACGCATGTAAACACATGGCAAGGAACACTGTTCTTTTTTTAATTATGGTGTTAAACACACCTTGCAAATAGTAGCTTTTGGAACATGTCACTTGCAAACAAAATTGCAATAAAGATTATCTGAGCCTCTTTTACACACAAAAAAAGAAAGTTTAGGCTGTTTTTGCGTGGTTGCGACTCACCTCGTTTCCTACATTGTCTTCTGCAACCAAAGGAAATGCAGGACCGAGTGCCTCATCTACAGGCGAGCTCATGACTTTCCCAACACGAGTGTGTATATATATATATATATATAGATAACGATATCGGTTATGGCAAGGAGAAGCTACTGCAACGTCAACTATTATATGTTTTCCAGGGCGACATAACCCGCTTACAGCAATGGCCGCATGCCGCATTATCGCTAATAGGAATGAATTCTGGCTGTTGGGTGTCCATGCCGAAAAGTATTGGAACGCGAAGTCCCTGAGAGAAAGAAAAAAAAGTCACAGTTTCACCGCAAGGGTGAAGCAATGAATGCGATAGCAAAAAAATTGTAATGTTATACGAAGTGAGGGTGGCAGCTAACTCTTTTTGGATCCGGTCTCACGCAACTCTAGAAAAACGCTTGTTTAAGAGAATTCTCTTCGCGTTGAGAGCGCAGCACGTAGAAGGGTACACCGGCCCCCCTGTCGGCCACCGAGAAGGGGAGATAACGCGCGCGCCCCCGCTCGTAAAATCGAAGGTCGCTCGAGGGACCCCCCCCCCCCTCGCGTTTTTTTCACGCTCACGAACGACGCGTGGGGCCGGGTTATATATATACATATACATATACGGCAAATGACGCGGACGCCGACGCCAACGCCGACGCCGACGGCGAAAACCAGCCAAGAGTGTCCATATAATTCCTATCGCAATAAAAAAGAGAAATTCAAGCTACTGAACCCCCGCCTACAACCTTACGTTCCTTAGCGCCCCTTCGAATTTGCGGTATGCTTCGCTGCACAGCGCATTTGCATCGCGGTACAGCCAACTCAAAATGCGTTACGGCGCGGAAGCGGCGGTGGCTTCTGCAGTTTGAGTAAGAAGTTGAGACTTTGATGAGCTTCAGCGTCCAAAACATCACATATTGTCATACATTGGCTCTATAATGCTTGTGGCAGTCCCGTGAAAGCGTCCGAATTTTCAAGCATGTCCGATAAATTCTCCTCATCACTGATGTATTCTTATTTAAAGAATACACCAGTGATGAATACACCAGAGATATGCCAACATACATCAGTGTTTTGTTCACTGATGTATGTTGGCATATCTCACCCGATATTATACTTGTCTCACAACAGCTTGCCGTCCTTCTTATTGCTTTTTAAAGACGATAGTCTTTCTTGGGCTACTTCAACGCAGAAATTTTGCTCTGTCTGTCTGTCTGTCATTCTGTCTGTCAACCGATTCAGCCACCCGGCCAAGGTTTAACCACTTCCTGAACGCCCAGCCATCTTTAACTGGTGTTGGCGTTCATACTTGTGAGCATTGTAGATCAAAATGCAAATATTACGCATATGTGAGGTTCAACAATAGTACAAAAGTGTCAGGAGGTGTGTTCCTTATCAGAAAATATATAGATACGTAATTATAAAAGAACCTAGTGTTTCTTATGTTACGCTGAAAATGCGACGCTATGCACAAAACGCGAGGCTTTGCACGAAAAAGTTCTCTGCCGACGATATGGTGCTGCCGCTGGCAGTGGCCCTGAGTTCGGTACAAGCTCATGTTTCCCGACACGACTGCCAGATGGCGCCCATATGTCACGCAGCGCCTCCTCTATTTTATTAATGCCAGCCAGACGCGGCCGATTTAGCATAGAGGAGGCGCTGTCTGAGGCAAGCCAAAACATAGTAGGCCGGCAGGAGACTATCGTGTTTCGACGACATTGGCACCGAAGCACGCAGATAAGCGGCCGTTTTTTTTTCCGTGCAACCCGTTTATAGCAATTATCGGTTATAACAGTGGAATTTTTGTGGCTCTTGAGTATTGTTATAAGTGGGTTCGACTGTATATATATATATATATATATATATATATATATATATATATATATATATATATATATATATATATATTGAATGCATAGTTGTTCAGTTGTTCATCATACTTCTCATCGTTCACTGCACCTCTCAAGTGACCTCTGCCCGCTTACCATTGCAAGGGAAAATAAACCACTTTGACGTAAAGCAGCCAAGCTGAGTGATAGACAGTCTACGCAAATCTGGAGACAAACTACAATCTTTGGAACTCATTCGCAAAAGTGCACGTTGTCTAAGTAGAACTCAAGTGCTAAAAATTTTACATTTCGCTGTAGTTGTAGGGACATGGCATCGCTGCATAACATTTCCTCAAAATAACGCTCTCATAATCTTCCTCTCTAGAAGTGCTCCTCGAACATTAGTTGCAACAGGAGTTGTTGCGCCGCCACAATAGACGTCAGACTTTGCCCAGGCGGCGCTGCGAAAAACGCCGCCACCAGCGCTCTCATCGCCGCCTTGGCCATAACTGGGTAGTACAAGGAGAGCCGTCCGCAAGCGAGTGTGCATAGGCCACATAGAAACCCCTCTCTCGTTGTTGTTGAGGCGCGGTTTCCTGAAAATAAAGGACCTGGAAAGCTTCTTCCGTCAATGCACCCTCGCTACAGAAAAGTAGGAAGCTCATCAAAGTGAACTGCGTGCGGGTACAATGCAAAACATGTTTCAGTTATTTCTGCGGGCTGCAACTTGCAAGCGCAAGCGAGCATCGCATGACATCGAGTTCGAGGCACTCCGACGTGCGTTCTGTAACGCCTAAATGCGTTAAATTTGGGCATATGCATAATGTCACAGTGATTAAGTACATACACGAGCAAGGTATCTTACGATCAGTGGTACGAAGCTCGCTTTATCAGGCACCTATGGCCTCGGCGATTTTCGCCGTTGCAGTTGCATTCTCCATCCATCTCTCGCTTCCTGTGCGTTGAACTGTTTTATTGCGCATCCTCGAATGTTCTGTTGACGTTTGTCTTCCGTTTGTATATACTGCAAATGGGGATACATGCGTGTCAACTTTCTCGGTGTACAACGAAAGGCAAAACCGTCGCCTCCGAGATAGCTCCGGCAATCGCGGAGACCACGGGTAAGATAAACCTCACGGTGGTCACGACCAACCTTTTGCAATTTACTTGTATGACGCACGTGTTGGCATTTGCTAGTTAAAGCCGGAACTTTGAGCCTTCAAAGCGTACGTGCGCGATGCTGTGTCGTGACGACCAGTTCGCGGAGTGCGCGATGTTTACCGCGCGCTTCACCAGTTTGCATTTAACTGTTGCACGGCGCGCACCGCGGTCTGGGGATCTGCTGAGCTTCATAGTGAAGGTTACCACGGTTCTACGTCAAGGCTACTCAAAACAATAACAGGAGGCCCACACATTATCATACTTTCTCATGCGACCGGCTGTGGAGAGCGCGACTAATTCGCTTACGCAACACGTTCGCAACGGCCCGTATCCAGCGCTCTCGCCGTTCTGCTTCGTGCAACAGCTACGGAAATCGGTAAAATTGAAGTCCTTTTCGTCCGTGGCAATTCACAACGCAACAGTAGCGTCGACCGAGGCCTCTCTTAGCGCGCGGAGCTGTTGCGTCTGCTCTTGTTTTCACCGTCGTTCTGGCAAGCACTTCATGGCGGTTCGGTTGCGCGTCCGACTAGCGGAGAGAAATTAGTAGCTCTTTTTCTGAGTGTTCAATGCGCCAAAACACCTAATATTTAGCTAAATCGTTGTTTCGCACTCGCTAGATGCACCTGGTCGCGCAGCAAACTCTGCGAGAGAGTGGGACTTTGCACTACCCAAAACTGCTCCGACAGGTGGCGCTACGTGTCTGCAAAACTCCAGAGTCTGACGTCTATCGTCAAGCATGTCCTATATAATTACTTGAAGTAAGTCTTACTACGACTTTCGTGTACGAAAGCTTCATGAGGAAAATCACGTGTATTTATTTCAGCATCATTTGGTAATTTCAGTTCCTTCACGTCAGGAAGTCATTTAGAAGACCTAAGGTTATTACCGTACATGCAAAAAATAAAAAAAACGGTGGGAAATTTGTACACGGCTAGGTCTAACTACGCACATGAATGCTCCTATTTTTCTTCCTGTGTTCGTTGCTCCACCCACGTAATCGATCTAGTGGAATCTACACCAAGCGTTATAATTTTCTTGTTCCCGTAACACCCTAATTGATCGAAATTTGTTGAAAACGGTGATGCAATAAAATTTTAATTCCATACGCGCATTTTATTACTTGCTATAGTTCCCAATGTTGGAACAACCTCACCCGGAAGTTGTGCCGGCTTCTTATTGCAGAAACAAATACAGAAAAGAAGCGTAAACGTGCAGCCAAATTACACGAATTAGTGGTGTCATAGACAAAGTTATCAAGTTTAACGTCTGTTAGGGTGCACTGCAGTGCAAGAGTACGTAATTTTGCTCCATCATCAGGTAGTTTGTCCACCTTTGCAGCAGACGTTGCACTAAAAATACACTGTTACGCTTTCGTAAGACTAGGAATCAGATTTATTTGAAAAAAAAAAACACTAGCCTGTACATGCACTGCGAAACATATTCGCGCATTTATAGAATTTTGGCGTGCACTTACGCTCCCGACAATGTAAAGATACGTTGAATGGTGAGCATTTATCTTTGTATTGTCGAGAGTATAAGTGCGAGCCAAACTTCTATGAATGCGCGATTTGATACCGGCACTGGAATGAAGAAAAGCGTTTGATGGTTGAAGGCTAGTATATTGATAATATTGGTAACCCATATGCGTGAGCCAACCATCGATTAACCTGCATAAAGAGGAAATGAAGTGTCTGAATAGTTATCTCTCACATAGACCCCCCCACGCGTGCCAGATTGATAGATTAGCCTTTTGCATAGGCATGCATGAGGCTGTGTGATGAGCTGCATTGACAATACATACTATGAAACGTACATTGTTTGTTACAACATTACGCTGGTTGACAAAAAAAAACAACCTAGTAGAGTCACATTAAATCCGCAGGTTCTCATATTGCATGGTTCTCAACAGTTTAACGGGCAACGCGAAGTGTTCAGTACTCACCATTTACATACCACCAAAGCTCGACCTTGAGAACTGCACAGCTGGTATTTTGATACAACAGATGCCGTTTGTATTCACCATCTGTGTTTCCAAAGTGAAGGAAACAGGAAGTGATGCTACAGTCAGATTATGTTTATATCATTTACATAATTTGCATCGTGTGGCCGCAGATTTTTGCAGTAAACACGCGCTTTGATTGGAAACTAGCTGTTAGATAGCAAAATACAGGAAGAATAACAATTATCCTGTGGGCCCTGCTTATACAAGGACCTCTTATTTTCCCCTTACATAATCTGCAGAAAGCTGAAACTTCATAAACACATGTAAAATATATGCATCGATAAAATGCTAAAACGCATAACAGTAGTAAGAATAAAGAAATAGATAGTCGAGCCGCCACGACCTCTACTTGGGTATATTCAACTATTGGACGTCTAAGGAACCTTTTCTTAGGCCCTGAATGGAAATCGACAGTACTGAACACACTAACTTCGAAGATAACTTAGTTGCAACTTACGATAAACGTAGAAGCCTCAAAGCGCTGCCTTTTTATTTCACAACTAATTTATGAAATACCTCAACTCCGTACAATTTGTAAGTTATACACATTGCTCGATTAGCCCATGCAAATACCAACATTTTCGGACGCTTCTAATAAACACTGTTGCCATATAACAAGCCGCGATAAGCTGTTTCTGATAGGGCAATCTGATGTTTAATTGCAGTCACTTGTCATTTCACCTCGCCACATGTAATATTTGCCTGTATATGAACGCATGACCATCCTTGTTCTCTGTAGCAATTGAAGGGTTGCGCCGCTAAGCACGTAGGTGAAGGTCCAGTTCCTGATCTGGAGGAAGGAAACAGAAGAGAGCGTTGGGCAATGCGATAGGAAGTAATAAATAAATAAAGAAATCAAGGGAGAAATACAGAATGAAAGGGAGAAAGAAAGAATGAAAGAAAGAAGGAAAGAACGAAAGAAATAAAGAAACAATTAAAGAAAGAAGGAAATAAAGAAAGAAAGAAAGAAAGAAAGGAAGAAAGAAGGAATGAACGAAAGAAAGAATGAAAGAATGACAGAAAGAAGGAATGAATGACAGAAAGAAAGAAATAACGAAGGAATGAAAGAAGGAAAGAAAGAATAAATGAAAGAGAACGGAAGCAAGAAAGAAAGAAGGAAAGAAAGAAACAATAGAGAAAGATGGGAAGAATGAAAGAAGGAAGGAAAGGGAGAAGAAAGAAAGAATGAAAGAAAAAAAGAAAAGAAAGAAAGAAAGAAGGAAAAAAAGAAAGAAAGGAGGAAAGAAAGCAAGAAAGAAGGAAAGGAAGAAAGAAAGGAAGAAAGAAGGAAGGAAAGAGAAAGGAAGTATAGTACGCCAGGCACATGCCCGCCAAGGTTCGCCGGCCCCCTTTTCCCGATTTGCAAAGGCTTCTGAATTTTTTTAATCAAGATTATCTATTCAGCTCTTGTAACTGTACCTATAACTGTTTGTGCAGTACGGTCCGCGCACGAACTACGATGTGCTGCCTTATTTTTTGCACATTATTATAATTATTCATCGCTATTACAATCATTGTAGAACAGTACTGACGTTAACCTGCAAAAATAATGTTAAGGTTCTGGTTAGTGTTGCTAGGAACTTTGTCTCCAAATTTTTTTTCTGATGCAGCACTTTTGGTGAAGGAGTACTAACTGCTTTCTTACTCCGCATGGCATCGAGCTATGAAAAAGCACTTGCTAGTAAGATAAGGTTCCGTGGATTCCTCTTGGATGAAAATCGAGAGAATATTACTCACAAGGTTCATCTACGCTTGTGATTGTGTTGTTTTCATCGAACATCCAATATCTGCTCCACTTGCTGCAAACAAAACCATTCGTTATTCTGGAGCAAAGAATTGTGTGTTGAATCGTCTTACTGTAATCCACGGTTATATAGGAAGTGTGTTGCGATCTCCAGGCCAGTTTCATTCATTCCTATAAGTTCTTCCCATTGGCATTTGTATATTTCATCATTGGCCCAAATAGTCCATACTTTCGTATAATTTGCCCAAAACTGCAAAAGAAAACGCAAATAAGCGAGTGGCTGCTTGAGTTGATGCATACAATTGTTACAATCACGATGTAGGACATACACCATGTGTTTGTACTTTGAATTATTTGCTAACTTGTTTCTGCCTGTGCAATCTTCTACAAAACAATGACAACAGCTTTAAACTTTTAGGAATGCATCTCGATCTTTGTAAAATAACGAGCCAAACGGCAGCCAAATATCAAGCCACAATACAGAATGTTTGCATATGTACATCGACATCACGTTCTTCACTTTTGGTCACACGGTTGCGTTTGCGCGGATTGATTCACCGTCACTTCAGACAAAAGTTGCAGTTGTTCCGTGTACGAATACAACCAATTAGCGAAGCTCCTTGGAAATGGGATGCACGCGGCATTTCATTGTGTTTTTTGCGCCGGCGCCGGGTGGGGAGAGCGTCTGCTACTACATTCGACAATGCGCCCGCAGTGCGCTAGAATGATGCTTGTCATTTCACAATCCATCATAAAGGTGGTTAAAGTGAAGACGACCATTGTAACCAGTTGTGCACAGAGCTCATTTCTTTTATTTTAACCTCGAATTTCTGGTGCGCTTGAACCAAACCGCTCGGCGTTCGGCGCCCGCGGCGTTTGATTGTCTTTTTGCGCCCGCACCGTATTTATGTTACAGGGAGCTTTGACGGCGACGGCGGGGTGCAGGCCTAAGCAGCTTCGCTCCTGAAAAGAAAATCCGAAGAAACCCTGCTTGATCCCGCAATGTGCGTCGACAGGGTCCAACAATGCGATTGTTTCTGGGCTAGCGTATCCTTCTTTTCTAAATGAAAGGACAACAAGAGCAGCCCGAATGGGGAACCATCGCATCGGCAAAGTGACTCCGACTGTTATTTGTTTGCTGTCGTAACTTCACAGAAGACTTCGCTCCTCCGATTGTATAAGAATATTTGGCTGAGCTAAAAATCTTTTTGACATTTTTTTTACAATGAACTTCCTTGATACGCAAATGGTACGAATTGGAACATTCGTAGATGTATGGTCAGTGTACTTTCTGCCTCCCGTCAATGTCTCGCACTCGAAGAGAGGATGGCGTAAATGTAATTGTAATGCTTAATCCATTCGGTCGATGAATAGGCATTCACCTTGAACCTGAAGTGTTGTGTGCTTGATTTCTCTGACTTGCAGGTGCGCATACTTGAGGTTACCGGGCATATGTATTCGCATAGAGTTCAGAAAGCTATGAAAGGATCAATTTACAAGGACTCAGCTGTAATAGTGGGAACGCAGCAGAAGGGTACTTCTATTCGGTTGACATGCACGAACCACACCACGACTTCGCAAGCGCATGCATACGCACAAGAATGAGTGGCGCATTCCACTTTACAACATGAACAAGTTCTCAGCTATCATTATTGAGCAGTTAGCAGCCGTGACTTCTCTCCATCATCCCCTTGCAGCCACGCTAAATTTCCATTGCATGTATTAAACAATAAGTTACCTTGATTCGGTACTAATTTGTAGCATCCTTGCAAAGAGATTGCAAAAGAGTCTGGTGGACTAAAGGTTAGGCTGCGCAGTACAGTGATAGTGAAAGCGAAAATGGAGCGTTTGAGTATGACTACACTTTACTGAACTATATTGTATTTATCCTGTGTACGCAGCTGCTATCAAATACTGCCTGCTAGGGGTGCAAGTAGCAGTTTCTATGATTTACAAATTTATTGAAATAATTGCGTTATGCGGGGGCCTTCGTGTGTCCACTACTTGCTCAGATAAAAAGAAAGTAAAGTATGAGGCTTCAAGTGACGAAAAATTGTTCATGAAGATATGTGGAGCCCGGCATAACACACTTTCGTGTTAAAGAATATTTTGATGAAAACAAGCTGCTCGCATATTTTTTTCTTCCTGTTGGATTAAAAAATACAAAACACAAAGTCACAGAGCTCCGTTCTTCCTAAGTACTTGTTCAGGCAATGCCTCAACCTTCTACACGACAGCAATTTTAAATTCATAGGCTTGCAATCCCCAGTTGTGAAAGTTGCGGACAAGGGAAATTCCTATTAGACGTAAGCCATGCCCATGGGCATGGCTTACCATGCATGCAGCGCGCGAGCAGTAATTTTGGCCGCTGAGCGCGTGGAGTGTAGTAGGGCGCCTTGATGCTCGCTTTCGGGGAATCCGCATGCAGGCACACTAAAGTATAGGTGGAGCCAGCGCCTCCTCTACGTAAAAAAGTAAAGAAGACGTTGGTGTAGAACACATGAGTACACGACCGCGCCAGAACGTCACGGCAGCGCTAGAGTGCGGGCGTGGCCCCTTTCAACCGACCATTCGACCAAAACGCGTATTACTATCACGGCTGCGCAGGAACGCATGCAGCGTGGAAGCGCTGCTCCTGAGCAGGACATGCCAGCCTTACCAAGGAAGTTTTGCAAGGCGTGGTTAGAGTGTACTAGAATATTTTCCAGTACACTCTAACGTCATTGCATGCAAAACATCTCCCTAAAAGAGCGACCGTACAACCAACGCAACCTAGAGAAATTTATTTAGGTGATGTTGGTACAACGACAATTTTCTCCATCTCCTCTGAGTGAGCCCCTCTCTTGCCACTATCGGCGAGGCACAGCCTTTTCCTCTTCCTACCGAACTTCAGTCTCTCCGCGCCACAAGGCCACGTGACACTTCGGGAAATTTGTGGAAGTACCAGCTGTGCACTTTGCGTGACAACCAGAGACGTTTGACGGACATGACTAACCCCTAAATAGATGCGCTGTTAAAAAAGTCGGCAGATCCCACGCACTGTGGGAATCGATGTAATGCGAAGCAGCCAGGAAGGAGCAAATTATGCTTTACATAATTTGCATGTCATGTTTTACATGTTACGACCGGTCATTTGTGTTCGTCATACAGTCACGTCGCGATATACCAATTTTGGTGTATGTCAAGCTAGCGAACTGGATGGAAGCGCACCATGAGCGTGGCATGTAAATGGCATTGTAGATGACATGCATGCCAAGATTTTCATGTTACTACCTGCCACTTATGTTCGTTATATAGTCATGTCACTCAATACCAAATTTGGTGTATATCAAGCTAACGAAACGGCCGCGAGCACGCCATGAGCGTGGCATGCAAGTCATGTCGCACATGACAAGTCATGATTTCCATATTACCACTTGTTATTTATGTTCGTCATACAGTCATGTAGCTCAATACCAAATTTGGTGTATCTCAAGCTAACGAAACGACCGCGAGCACGCCATGAGCGTGGCATGCAAGTCATGTCGCTCATGACAAGTCATGATTTCCATATTACCACTTGTCATTTATGTTCTTCATACAGTCATGTCACTCAATGCCAAATTTGGTGTATATCAAGCTAACGAAACGGCCGCGAGCGCGCTATGAGCGTGGCATGCAAGTGATGTCGCTCATGACAAGTCATGATTTCCATATTACCACTTGTCATTTATGTTCTTCATACAGTCATGTCACTCAATACCAAATTTGGCGTATATCAAGCTAACGAAACGGCCGCGAGCGCGCTATGAGCGTGGCATGCAAGTCATGCCACTCATGACATGTCATGATTTCCATAATACCACTTGTCATTTATGTTCGTCATACAGTCATGTCACTCAATACCAAATTTGGTGTATATCAAGCTAAGGAAACGGTCGCGAGCGCGCTATGAGCGTGGAATGCAAGTCATGTCGCTCATGAAGTCATGATTTTCATATTACCACTTGTCATTTATGTTCGTCTTACAGTCATGTCACTCAATCCCAAATTTGGTGTATATCAAGCTAACGAAACGGCCGCGAGCGCGCCATGAGCGTGGCATGTAAATCATACTTTTCATGACAAGTTAGTCATGATTTTCATGTTATGACCAGCCATTTATGTTTGCCATACAGTCATGTTATGCCATACCAAATTCGGTACAAATCCTATTAACGATACGGCCAGGAGAGCAGAAAGTCGTAGGCGGCTAGATAGATAGATATATAGATAGATAGATAGATAGATAGATAGATAGATAGATAGATAGATAGATAGATAGATAGATAGATAGATAGATAGATAGATAGATAGATACGCTCAAAGTTGCCGAAGTTCGCTAAGAAATGCTTCGCATTTAAAACCGACAGATACCACGCATTGTGGGAATCCATGTATTGCGAAGCAGGCAGCAACGAGCAAATCATGCTGTACATAACATGCATGTCATGATTTACATGTTAGGACCTGTCATTTATGTTCGTAATACAATCACGTCAATCAATACCAATTTTGGTGTATATCAAGCTAGCGAAACGGCCGCGACTGCTCCATAACATGGCATGTAAATCATTTTCAAGTTACCACCTGTCATTGATATTCGTCATACAGTCACGCCACGTAATACCAGGCTTGGTGCATATCAAGCTAGCGAAACGGCAGCGAGCGTGGCATGCAAGTTATGTTGCACATGACATAACATGATTTTCATGTGACCACATGGCATTTATATTCGTCAAACGGGGACGTCACGCAATACCAAATTTGCTGTATATCAATCTAGCGAAACTGCCGTCAGCGCATCATGAGCGTGGCATTTAAATCATGTTGTATACGACATGCACATCATGTTTTTCATATTACCACCTGTCATTTATGTTGGTCATGCACAAATGTCTCATAGTACCAATTTCTGGATATATCAAGTTAAGAAAACGGCCTTACGAGAACTACGGCCATTTGCGAGTAAAAATACTGTTCATGAGAAGTTAGTCATGATTATCATGATATGACCTGTGATTCAGATTCGTCATACAGTCATGTTATGCCATACCAATTTTGGTGTGAATCCCACTGACGATACGGTCTGGAGAGCACAAAGTTATAGGCGGCTAGATAGATAGATAGATAGATAGATAGATAGATAGATAGATAGATAGATAGATAGATAGATAGATAGATAGATAGATAGATAGATAGATAGATAGATAGATAGATAGATAGATAGATAGATAGATAGATAGATAGATAGATAGATAGATAGATAGATAGATAGATAGATAGATAGATAGATAGATAGATAGATAGATAGATAGATAGTGAACAGAACCTTCGTTCGCTTATAATGCCCAAGTATGAACCGGCGAACGGTAGATTGAAAACGCCGCTACGCAGAAGTTGGGGCTGTCAACTACTCATTAACGCTCTTTTAGATCAATTGCTGGCCTTCTCATTTTTCAGTACTTATAAGGAACTTCAATATACTGCATTACACTATCGCGCACGTAAAACTATTCCCAATATGGAGAAAGCGAGAGAGAGATAACAACCTTTAATTAAATTCCCGGTGGTGTTAGCTTGGTTTATCGCCTGGCTTGATAGTTCACGTGGCATTACATATACAGTGATCGCATATTCCATTGGCTATGCCATATACAAAGATCGCATATACAGAAGAATACACCTACACTCACAAACGCACATATATAAACAAAGGAATCATTCATTAGGTTTCGTTAAACATACAGTAAACTGAAAAAACAAATTGGTATAGATTGATAAATTATACACTGAGAAGTGTGATGTCGTCAATTTCGTCTCCATAGGTTTACATTCCAAACATTTGGGGACAGCTGTACTTTGCGTCATCTCTCGGTGACAGCAACGGCGTCCTGCCATAACCGAGTCTTTAGTAGGCAAAAAAATCTTATCTCACGAAGAAAGCTATTTATCAAAAACAACTCCCGAGTATATGCAGCAGAGAACCACTGGACCATTCTGGTAAAATTGCAGTATCGCACTACAAAGCGTGTGGCTTCCCAGGACAATTGAACATTGCACATTGTGAACACATGGGGCCCCGTTGTAAAATATTAAGCTCTCTGTGCATCAGGTTTGTAGTGTGACACTAACTTCGCACAATGACCCTGGTCTGCAATGCCCCTGCTCTGGTCTCTGCTTTATATAACCGGGAGTCATTTTCGGTAACTAGTTTTTTCTGTGAGATATGATTTTTTTACCTATTTTCCCTTCAGTTAGGTCAGGCCACTGCTGTCGCCGACGAAAGATTGCGCTACGTGCAGATGTCCTCAAATCCTGGTCATGCTAATGGAGACAAAACAATAGTGAAAATTTCATTTTTATATTTCGTGCGAAATTTCCGCACGTGGCGTCACGGATTTCAATGCGTATTTCTCGCATTGCGGCAACTTTGGCTCAACGAAATTTCCTGAAATTTGGTATGCTAACTCTCTGGCTCTCTTAGAGAATAATGTAACTCATTATTATTGATTAGGACCTTTGTAGTACCTAAGATAGGCTGTCAAAATCTGCGACATAATGGCGTTTGTTGTGAGAATCCCGAGGTGTCGTAGCCATGGCACCCTCATTTTCTTTTTGCGCGTTTTCTCGCTTACTAAGTGTCTTCTCACGGCAAGCGTTGCGATTTTGGAATTGTGAAAGAGTAATTTACTAATACGATTGTATTCATTTTTCACTTTGGTTTCCCTCTAGGTCAAGTAGTCCTCGAGAACACCAACAGCGCTTTTGTGTTGTGCATCGCACAACCGCTCTCTTTCGACGGGCCGAGAAGGTGCCGCATCTCCAAGTTCAAGCCGCGTTGCAAATACAGTGGTGCTTTCAAACTATGCCCTTCCACGTCTTAACGGGAGCAGTCAACGTGCAGAACAGAAAAAGTGTTTTGAGTCGTCCCGAGTATTACTTCGGTTGACCGTAGGTGTGTCTGACTGCCTGATCTTGTGCTTTAAG
Source organism: Rhipicephalus appendiculatus (assembly GCA_030522465.1). Lineage (NCBI taxonomy): Eukaryota > Metazoa > Arthropoda > Arachnida > Ixodida > Ixodidae > Rhipicephalus > Rhipicephalus appendiculatus. The sequence goes on along the minus strand of JALIZH010018343.1, from coordinate 7,283 downwards.
TATTTTTTTATTGCGAATGTTGAGCCTCAGCCGGTGAATGCACATTTCATCTTGCTAGGTTAGTCCTTGTGGCATACAAAAGCTACACGTCGGGTATTTTCTGTGCAGTGGTACTTACTGGTTATTTGCGTCGCACCATACTACTTCCTGCGGATTCCACGTGAACGCAAATACCAAAAATATTGCGTCTTTCCTTAGAAGAGGGTTGTAAAGTTTTTCAGATGGCGCGTCATGTGCAGCTCAGGCAACGGAATCAGAACGAAGATTCCCTTCTATGCCATAGTGAGCTCGTAGCCATTGCAGTACACCATGATACAGTTCTTGAGCATTATTGCCGAAGCGCCTGATGTCCAGGGTGGCGGCTTGGGTTAGTTGGTATGTGATGATGCTTTCTATAGCGCGGACTGAGGACTACCACAAAGAGACAAACGGGAACGAGCGCTCGTCCTTGTTTGTGTCTGCGTCCTATCACTTCAAAGGCTTTCGTCTACCACTTCATCATAGGCTTTCCCTACTTCTTCAGAATTGTTACACCAGTATCTTGCACAAATAAGAACTAGCACAACTACGCTAACGAACCACAGCTTCTTCTCTAAAACTTGCAACCACAAAACTTAGATATCCCTCTCTAATTTTCGTGCTCATTCTTTTTTGTTAGTTGGTGATGACGATGATATATCGTGTTTTATGGCGCAAGGGCCATTTGATGGCCATAGAGAGCCAGGTTTTTTGTTAGTCGGGGTAAAAGAACTTGGATGTTATGACGTTACCGGCGTCAGATCCATCCGTTTACAGACGTCACAACAAGCTAACAGAGCTTTATGCTTCGAAGAATGTCATCAAATTTTTATTTAAATGAGGGGCTTGCCATGATAACCTATGTCGAGCAAATCATACATCTCACGAAAAACCCAATAAAGCAGACTTCAGGGAATCGGAGGCCCTGCTGTAGTTTTATCAGACACACATGAAGTCTGCGGTTATTAAAACCGAGGAAAGTGCATAATGAATTAGTGCTGCCTTTCATTGAAACATGCGCCTTTCCAAGAAAAATGAAATGAAACTGGAAAATTAGCGACCACGCAGATGCAGATAACCTCATTTACATCATTCACATTGGAATTCATTTGCTTGTGGGCATTCCACTTACTTTTTGTGGTAATACTTAGAAAATTACAGTACATAGCAATAGAACCCCGCTGGTACGTTTGTGAAGAGACCGTAAAAAAGGTAAACGCAAGCGCCGGGAAACACGACAGCAAAGTAACAGGAAAAACGAAAAAAAAAATTTTGTGGTGCAGAATTTTACTTCACTGCTTACGCTTAGAAAAAAACTGCGACATTTTCTTGTGCTTTTACTTATGCCCAGGCAGGCGAGCAGCTCGAAAAGCTTTTAGAGCACCTAGTGTCCCATCCTTTTTCAGAATCAGAATCCACTTTATTTCCAACAGATTTGTTGGGGGTCCCCCAGGCAAAAAGCTGTGCAAACAGCTTGACGGGACCTGGGGGGCCTACAGAGGGCAGCACATGCAGCGGATTCTTGACAGTTGTAAACACTGTCAACAAAAACAAACAGCATAATACGAAGAAAATCTAAAAGTCACATACAAGGAACATCGGAGCACTGATACAACATGATGCACACAACAGGAAAAAAAAGAATTACATCTTCATCAAGTATTCACGCACATCTGATTTGAACACACTGAAAGGGGCATTGAAATTTATATGGGTTTTTAAGGAATTGTAAAGAGTTGGTATGCAATACTCTAGTCTAGCTCTACCGTAGTTTGTGCGTGTATGGGGTACTGGTGTTTGCCTGTTACGTATGCTGTAGTCATGACGAGTGTGTTCTTCGTGTTTTGGAAGCTTGTTTTTATGCATATAAAGGGAGAGTTTATATTCGTGTAACTTGGAAGCTTTTAGCATATTATGTTTAATGAATAGGGGAGCAGTGGGTAGTAGGCCTGGGCGCCCGGTAAAATTTTCAAAAATTCTTAACACCCTCTTTTGCAGCTGTTCTAGTTTATTAAAGTTGGTGGTTGTTGTTGTACCCCAGACTAGGGTACAGTATGAAAGACGTGAGTAAAAATTTGCATAATATATTGCACTTTTTAGACCTAGTGGAATTAATTCTCTAAGTTTGTAGAGGCTTCCAACTATTTTGCCTAATTCAATTGTTAGCTTGTTAACATGCGTGTTCCAAGACATGGTGTCGTTGAACCAAACACCTAGGAACTTTTCTGATGAAACGCGCTGAAGGACCGTTCCTTGAAAATTAAGAGTGAGTTCACAGTCACATTTTTTTGTTGAACGGTTTAAATATAATATATTTAGTTTTCTTAATATTTAAACTTAATCTGTTTGAGTCCAGCCATTGTTCAAGTTTAATTAAGTAATTATTTATGGTAGTGTTTAAATTACTTAAAGTTGGTGCGGAAAAAGAATATGTTGGTGTCGTCAGCATACATGACCAGTTTCGGTGAGTCGGGCACATCACATAAATCATTGATGTAAAGTATGAAAAACAAAGGTCCTAGAATGGAGCCCTGGGGCACCCCGTATTTTACAATAGTAGTTGGAGACGCCAGTTCACCGACCTTCACACACTGCTTCCTGTTACAGAGATAACTTTTCACGAGTTCAAGGGCAACGCCGCGAACACCATAGTCACGCAGTTTGGACAGTAGAATATCGTGATTCACACAGTGAAATGCTTTCCTTAAATCGATAAATAAGCCAACAGTAAACAGTTTGTTTTCTATGTTGCTCAAAATTTCATTTTTAATTCGCAATAACGCCATTTCGGTAGATTTCCCTTTCTGGAAGCCGTACTGTGAATCATTTACTACGTGGTATTTAGTAAAAAAGTTTACGAGCCGTGCATTGATGACATTCTCGAATACTTTGGACAAGATGGGCAGCACGGAAATCGGCCGGTAGTTTGCTATTTCACTAACAGCTCCACCTTTGTATACGGGGATTACACGTGCCATTTTAAGATCAGAGGGAAATATGCCTGTTTCTAGCATTTGATTGATTATATATGACCTATAAACCTATAGTGCCAGCACTGGCGATACCTGGTAAGCAATCACGATACCTTCGCGAGATCGTCACCGGATTCATCGGAGTCTGCGAGCGATAATAGAAGCACCGTTGACATAGTGTCGGACCACCATGGCTTGTCGTACGTGGTCGAACGGCTCGCGAAAGTGAAAGTGCCATTCAAATTGATCGTCTGGGGAAATCAACCCTGCGTCATGAACTCATAAACTTCGTTATATTTGCACGCATTAGCGCACTCAGCCAAAATATCATTGGCGGATAAAACCGCGCAAATGAGGACGGTACCATCCGCAGAAATGTAATCAGGATATGCGATTCGTTTGGCTTCACCAGTTGCACGCGTGAAGTAACTAAGCGCACGCAACACGACAAGCACGATGACTCCGAACACGAACAGCGCGAACTTATCCGACAAATAACCATGACGGGTCCACGCCGATGCAAGGGCAGAAACACACGCTAGTCTCGATGGCTTTACTTTCGGAAGCCCGGCACCACACTCTAAAGACAGCATGATCTCCCTGACATGGATCCCCGCCCATGCGGGCCCTGTCCACCCACGCCTCCCCAACATCAATGAGGTCACCCACTCCATTGCGCGAGGCCTCGTCAACTGCGCCGGAGCAACTGGAGACGAGTTGGACACCAGGGACAATCTAACTAAATACAATGATATCGTTAAGGCATTTAACCTCGGACGCCGAACCTTCCCCCCGCCTCACCCCAAGCTCTGCCGGGCGCCGGCCACCACTCTGCGTCTACTGCAAACTAACACGTATCCCTCACCTGCCCGCCTCCACCTAATATTCCCGGACGTTTACACTACTCGCAACTGCCGGTGCTGTGGCACTCGCCCGTCTACGCTTCCGCATATGCTGTGGGAGTGCCCGGCACAGTACACACACACTAACTCCACGACCCTCTCGTCGAGGCTGCGTGAGGCTCTGCGGAGCTCCGCCCTCGATGAACAAACATGGGTGACCCAGCACGTCCGTGAGGCGGCGTCGAGGCAAGCCACTGACCTCCCCTCATGGGAGGCCTAGGCCCGGCCACCTAAACTTGCTGGTTTTTTTTTAGATGCGAAGCATCTTATGGTCGAGGCTATGTCCGTCCCTCCCGCGTCGCGCGTCCCCCCGTCCCGCGTCCGGCGTCCAGCCACTTTCATGAAGTAGGGAAGCACCCATTATGCGAACCAGAACACTGTAGTAATATGAAGGCCGTCAACCACTACCACAGTCATCAGAGTCATGGCCGAGACCACAGAGAGGCTGCTTAGCAATGGCTAGGCATGTGGTATCCGTCGCCCAGGTTGATACTATTCCTGGATCTTGCTTGCATGTGTTTTAAGGGGGGCTTAGTCCGTCCCGCCTTCCCGCGTCCCACGCCGCCACAGCGCATGCGCGTCCTCTCCCCCCTCTCTCTCCTACGCTCACCCCCCTTTCTCTCCTCTAGGAATCCTCTACTCTACGGAGCGGCCCCCGCGTCCCACACCCCCCACAGCGCATGCGCGTCCCCTCCCCCCTATCCTCTGCTACGCTTCCCCCTTTCTCTACTCTAGGAATCATCTACTCTACGGAGCGGCGCCCGCGTCCCACATCCCCACAGCGCGTCCTCTCCACCTCTCTCCTCTAGGAATCCTCTACTCTACGGAGCAGCTCCGGCGTCCCACATCCCCACAGCGCATGCGCTTCCTCTCCCCCCTCTCTCCTGTAGGAATCCTCTACTCTGCGTAGCGGCTCCCGCGTCCCACAGCGCATGCACGTCCCCTCTCTCTCCTCTCCTACGCCTCCCCCCCCCCCCCCGTTCTCTCCTCGAGTAATCCTCTACTGAGCGGCGCGCATGACAGGCGTGCCCCCTGCTGGGGACGCCTCGGTAGTTCCGTGGTATGAAAATGACGGAGCGCACGCGCCTGATTCTGTCTCCCGTGCAGCGCCGCGATGAGCGCCCGGACCGCTGCCGTGAAACGAGAGCGGCGACGTTCCCCCCGCTCAAGCTAATTATCTCCCCCGCTACTTCGCATCCACACATGGTTCCCTTTAGCGGGAGATGGGGAAGCTTTAGATGCGAAGCATCTTATGCTCAGGGGCTATGTCCGTCCCTCCCGAGTCCGTCCCGCGTCCGTCCCGCGTCCGGCCACTTTCATGAAGTACGGAAGCACCCACTATGCGAACCAGAACACTGTAGTACAATATAAGGCCGTCAACCACCACTACAGTCACCAGAGTGATGGCCGAGAGCACAGAGAGGCTGCTTAGCAGTGGCTAGGCAGGTGGTGTGTGTCGCCCAGGTTGACTCCATTCCTCGATCTTGCTTGCATGTGTTTGGGGGGAGGGGGGGGCTTAGTCCGTCCCTCCTTCCCGCGTCCCACACCACCATAGCGCATGCGCATCTCCGCCCCCCTCTCTCTCTCTCCTCTCCTACGCTCACCTTCTTCCTCTCCTCTAGGAATACTCTACGGAGCGGCGCCCGCGTCCCGCATTCCACATCCCCACAGTACGTCCCGTCCCCCCTCTCTCTCCTCTAAACTCACCCCCCTTTCTCTCCTCTAGGAATCCTCTACTCTACGGAGCGGCGTCCACAGCGCATCCTCTCTCCGACGCTCACCCCCTTTCTCTGCTGTAGGAATCCTCTACTCTACGGAGCCGTTCCCGCGCCCCACAGCGCATACGCGTCCCCTCTCTCTCTCCTCTCCTACGGTTCCCCCCGTTCTCTCCTTTAGGAATCCTCTACGGAGCGGCGCTCGACAGGTGGTACGACAGCTGCATACTCCGCTGGGGGGCACCACGGTAGTTCCGCGGTATAAAAATGACGAAGCGCGCCTCATTCTCTCTCCTGTGCAGCGCCGCGATGAGCGCCCGGGCCGCTGCCACGAAACGAGAGCGGCGACGTTTCTGCCGCTCAAGCTAACCATCTCCCCGCTGCTTCGCATCCACACATGGTTCCCTTTAGCGGGAGATGGGGAAGTTTTTTTTAGGGGCGAAGCTCTTTATAGTGAGACCTGGTCGGTTGTCGATCGTCGATCCATCCTCTGTACCCAGTAGTGTTCCCTTATCGTACAATAGAGGGCGCTGTCCCATAGAGATGCATGCAAACTGCAGTTGGGTGACGATATATTGATGGCGCTGTACGCATTCTGTGTCGATGGCGCTGTACGCAATCTCCATTTCTCGTCTCGTTTCCGAGATGGCGCTGTCCCGTAGACATGCGTACAATATGGCGGTTGGGTGAAGGTACGCTAGGTGGCGTTGGCGGTGCAGCTGCTCTCCGATTGGCTGCTGCGAGGGCTGCGCGGGGTTGCGCCGGGCGGCGAGCGCCCGCTATCTCTCATTCCCCGGATCATCGCCGTACGAATGCGCTTGCCGGATCGTGCTGCTTGGCGGACCATGGACGACGAGGAGCGCCGGGTGCGGAAGGCCGCTGCGGCTCGTGCTCGTCGGCAGAATCCCGAGGTGCGAGCTCGAGCGGCCGCCGCAACGCGAAGCCCGGCGCCATGCGGATCTCACACACACTATCGCTTTGATTACTGCTGGGCGAAACCACTGAAGATTTCACGGTGTAACCATGATTGCTTCACGAGCCTCGCTCTTCATCATTCACGCCGTGGATATGCTGTGATTTTTTTTAAAACTAACATGCCAGTGAAGACGTAACAAAACTACCGTACCTATCATATCATCTCATATTTTGAATCCGTGAAGACATGACACCATTTTATAGCTTCGTGAGCTTCATCTTCTGCTTCGCTCTGCGAACACGGGCAAGCAGCGGGCGAACTAACAGTGTGCCGATTTGCCCGGCGTGGGATCCAAAACATCGGAGAGGCGAGAGAACGAGCACACGGAGAAAGAGGGAAAAAAGAAATACACAAGGAAAGAGAAACAGAGAGAGAGAGAGAGAGAGAAATGGGAAAAAAAGGATAGAAAGGCACAAAAAAGAAATAGAAAGGGAGAGAAGTTATTCGGTGCTGGGTCATTCCACGCCAAACGTCCCAACCATTCTGGCAACAATATCAATTGTATTCGAAAAAATGTTTGCTGATTTGCTGCATGGAAAACAGTGAATTGCTAAAATATTACGGAGAGAAAAATATTTTTTGGTCACGTGGGTGCCTTCCGAATTTCCCAGAATGTCGTCTGGGTGTTGTCTGTCAGAAAATTTATTCTAAGAGTTTAGTTTCTTGTTTCTACATCAAATGGCAGAAATATTGCGCTAAT
>JALIZH010018342.1:0-23076 GCA_030522465.1 Rhipicephalus appendiculatus | reverse complement strand
TTCCAGATTATTTTGGAATCTCCTGATAGGCTGGAGCGTGTAAACGCATACGGTTGAGTTTATTCTGAGAGAGAGAGGGAGAGAAACGAAGGAGAAAGGCAGGGAGGTTAACCAAGCTAAGCTCGGTTGGCTACCCTACACGTGGGGGTGGGGGAAAGGGGGAATAATAGATGAGATGGAGAAGAAAGAAAAAAAAGGAAATTAACAGTTAGTGAGAACACACACAACGTAAACACGCGCTGGTAATTCACAGACACTCGCGAAGTCCGGTCGCCTTCAGGTAGCTCAGCAGGGCTTTCGTGGCCTTGTGCATGTCCGAAAACCGTGGGCCAAGGTCCCAGAATCTTCTTTTCGGACAGCTGTCTTGCATCAAGACAATCGAGTTTGGCTCCTAGAACACGTCGATGTGTCTGGTAAGAAGGGCAGTGGCACAAAATGTGTTCAAGGGTCTCCTCACAGCCGCATGAGTTGCATGCCGCACTGTTGGCCATTCCTATGAGATGAGAGTATGCATTCGTAATTGCCACACCCAACCACATGCGGCACAACAAAGTTTCATCTCGACGGGAGACTTCTATCAGTGTGCAGCATGAATCGCTTCTACGATGACTTTTCATTTCCCGGCCACAAGTTCACCCAAATAAAGAGTTGCGTATTACCAAGTCTTGCCACAGCCTTCTTCACCGTCACAACCACATGACAGTATCATGGTTTTTGGCACGTGAACCCTCAGAAATTATTATTACCTTGAAATTGATAAGCGAGGTATTTTATTGCGACTAGAGCTTTTTAGAAAGGTGGTGTTGTGGGCCCAAAAAGGAATACGTACCTGCTCTTCCCGGGACACTGCAGTGAACATAAAATGTAAAAATCTGCGACTGACATTTGTCTCGTTGGGTGAAAGACTGTCAAGTCTGGACTAGTCTGGTCTATGCCTTGGGAGGCTAAGTAAAGACTATATTGCGTTCCTCCGATATTGCAGGCATGAAACGTGCAAATAATAGTGTTTTACGTGCATCACATTGCATATTAGTGAGCTCCATATACATGCAAGAGCATATCGGCCATTCCTCTGTGATGGCACTGCATTAAACTGCACCACTTTTGCAATTGGCCCACATGCCCCAGTGCTTTGCTCTTAGTAGAGATAGCACTGTGTGGACGTAATATGACAATTTCATTTTCTGGATGAGCGCTGGTTTTGGTACAATGTGTCGTATCATTAGTCCACCAGAACCGGTCTCCATGACTTTGGCATAGTCATTGTGTTGTTGCTATCATCACACGCACATGCACACCTTAATCTGACACGCACTAGTCTGCCTTACACTAGCATAATGATCTTATAGGCTAATGCTTTGCATAATCCATTCTGCATTGCCAGCTACCTGATGTTTTGCAGTCCTTCCCATAGTGCATAGTCATGACTGCATTGGACCTGCAATTAACTTGCGCATAGAAATCTCAACGCTTTCATACATCCGGAGGCACACTATGAACTGTACCTCTCACATCCATGAATCTGAGCGCGTCACAACATACCGGGCTGTCAAATACTCCACGAAGTCAGACTAAAATTCATGGCGGAGATGTTGCGATGGGTATCAACATCGGTGCCTCAATGCAGGAAGAAAAAAAAGTAAAAAGAGAGCATTGCGTCACGCAGTCAGCCTTAGCAAGCAAACACTTCTTGATGCTGGTGGTGTCCGCTAACGCATGTCCCCTGAAACGGATTGCATTGGCTCAAGCATGTGTGTCTATGTTGCCACAGCTTTCGCTGCCTGCTCATGAATGCGCACGCTGACGTAGGTGTACCCTGTTGGGCCAAAAAATGTCTTTTAGCATAAATTTTGTGATGCAATGCTCCCTCCTGTTTTGTTCTTCCTGCATGAGTGAATGCCCGTCGAAGTCTGCAGTGCTGGCCCAACAGCAATATACTCCATGCAAATTCTATTTCAGGAAGTCCACCAGAGCTGCAACTACTTCTGCGAAGAAACATCTCTCTTTTGTGTTATATAACAATTCATATGAAAGTGGCATCAAAAATACCAGCCATATGCTGTGTAAGGTGCGAGGGCACAGCAGCGTGCGAGGTGGCTTTTGTTTACGATGTATGTGCTAGTTTATGCACACTTCATCAGCATAGAGCGTGCCAATTCTTTTCTGAATTTTAATTACAGGTTCTGGTAGAGCTGCTTGACAAGGCCTTTGAGAACGTCTGCGAGCTTGACCTTGTGTTTCATGTGGACCAGGTCAGTCGGATCCTCACTTTTTGTAATTTCATATCATTCGTATGAAGGCAAGAGTATTTCTCTAAGAGGTCCTCCCACATTAAAGAAGTGCCAAAAACATACATTATATAGAGGAAATGATGAACTGGTGCATAAAAATATCCAAGCTATGTATGTTCCTGATTACGAAGCATAGTTGGTCAAGAAACTAGTGCAAACATGGGGTGTGATATGCAAGGAATTCGGGAAAAAAAGAAAGAATTTTGAAGAAAAAAAAGCTTTATAATTTTTTTTTTTTGGGGGTCATAAAAAAAGGGTGGGGGGAGGGGAGTAGTGTCATGTTATTTCCGGTGTGCTTGTAAAGGGTTGGACTGACAGAAAGACGGGAGTCGGAGGTGGCACGGCAAACACACTTCGTCTTAACATGGACAAACACCTCACGCAAAATTCTCACACTCGGCAAATACATGAAACTAAGCTAATTACAGCAATACTAAAAAAATAATGAGAATTAACAGACAATAATGCCGAGGAAAGTATAGGGGATGTTATTAGTAGTCAATGTAATGTAATTGTGAAGAAAGAAAAGTGGACGAAAGGATAAGTTGCCGTGGGCAGGGACCAAACCTGCGACCTTCGAATAACGCTTCGAATACATTAAATTGACTACTAATAACATCCCCTATACTTCCCTCAGCATTATTGTCTGTTAGTTCTCATTATTATTGTGTCTAACAAAGAAAAACAAGCCCTTAAAATTTCCACTTCTTTCCTTAATACTCAAAAATAAAATTCATAGAAATAATTCTTAATTTAACCTCTGCAATACCTTAGTTAACCTCAGTTCCTAACTGCACTAGCAGTCCGGCCACACTGGCCTCCCGGTCGCATCCGTCACGGAGCATCCTTACTTGTACGACGGTCGGCATGGCGTTGAAGTCGGTCTTTCGTCTTCCGTGCTGCGTCGCACTCGCCGTCGATACTCTTGCTCAGTGCTTGTGGTCACCATTACTCAGCAGCAACTGGACAAACCACTTGATGCCGGTTTTCTGGTCGTTGCCACGGCAAACATGGAATCGGACGGGTCAGGCCTAGCTGCCTCCTCAGTCCCTTGTTCCAAGTGCGTCTGTGGCCAATCTTACGATGTGGCGCCCTGGGAACTCCCCTGTGGGTACAAGCCATTCTGCCACCAAAGGTGGTGCGTCGCAAATGCTGCAATCATGTAAGCACCTACGTGGGACCAGAACACACAAACCGTATCCAATACGCCACCGGTAGTTTTATCATCATTAATATGGTTTGCTTTTACATGGGGGGTAATGGAAAAATTGAGAAATCTGAAGAATTTGAGTGTTATGAAAAAATCCGTAAACAGGGGTTGTGTGTTTGAGCCGACGTTTCGACAAATGGACTTGTCTTCTTCAAGGCTAGAACTGATTTCCCTAGCACTAGCGTTTAAATGCTTCGTACCCTCTCCTCCATCCTAACAAAGGAGGGGGAGAGGGCAACTGTGGATAAGGGAGTGCGGGAGGTGGGTGCCGTGACAAATGTGTGAGTGAAGAGGGAACAGGTGTTCCGGGAATAAAAGGAAAAGAAAAAAAATCACAGCATATCCACGAGGTGAATGATGGTGAGGTGGGCGAAGCTTGAGAGGTTATGGTTGATGCCGTTAACCCTCCGAGAAGTTCGCCCGATAAAATCATCATGCAAACACGTGAGGTACGGTGAAGAAAACTTTTATTGAGATTTCAAGTTACCTTTATATATTACACACTTGTGGTCGGAGAAGTGCACAGCTAGCGGCGCCAACGTGCACTCCGAGCAGCGAGAGCAGCGGACCCCGAAAGGCGAGCCCGAGAAGCGGCGGCCCTCCGCACCCAGCTGCTTCGCTTCGTCCATGCCCCAGCAACGATTCGACAAGTACGGCGACGATCCAGGAGACTGAGAGAGGCACTCGATCGCCGCGCACTCAGGCAAAGCGCGCACAGCAGCCAATCGGAGAGTAGCGGCAATTCGGAGAGTAGCGGCAGAGTAACGCCATCTAGGAAATGAGACGAGAAATGGTCATCTCTTATCATGGCCTCCGAGATGGCAGGCGATGCACTGGGGGTTACGCGTTACGCCTGACAAGGTTAGACTAAGAGGAGCTTCGCCCCTAAAAGCAGGGGGAGGGGGGTGTAGGCATAGCGCTGAATCCCCTTTGTCAGAAGAAGCACTACTTAACAATGGTAGGTTTGAAATTCCTAGAAGGAGGGCTTAAAGGGGTACTGACACAAAATTTCGCGGCCGAGACAGCCTGCGGGTTCGATTCCCGTGGACATGTGTATATCATCTGCAAAATATCAACAGCGAATATAGCTTGGAAGGTGTTTTAATTTAATTTTGAAGTTTGCGTGAGCGATCGACTCCCTCGTGCTACTGACACCATCAGAGGTGACCCTCGGTGACCCCCCTACTTCCGTCACGTGACCACGCTGCAACAAGTTATGATGAAGTCATAGCCGCCATTTTTCTTTTGCCGTGTTTGTTCCAGCAGTCTATACTTCTCGGCGGCTGGTTGCGAGTCCGTGGCCGCGGCGCACGCGTTGAAAGTTTTGTGTTTGGCGACACTGCCGTCTCGTCTCCTATTCTAAAGGACTTCTTGATGCGGACCGTGCGGAAGTGCGTCACAGTTCTGTGTGCTGACGTGGTCGAGAGCTGCGCACGGTAGGTGGTGTTAGTCGCACCCGGCGGCTTGTCGTTTTTCGAGCTCTCTCAAATCGAAACTGAAACTGGTCGGTAATGAGCAGTCTGTAATTAAAGATCTGTCATGCGCTGCAGCAAACTAGGTGCCGTGTTATGACTAACAGTGCCCCAGCAACACATTGCAGCAAAAAAACACGAGGCCAAAGTTTTTGTGTCAGTACCCCTTTAACTCTCGTTGGTCTTCTTTGTGTATGCACCATATGGAATGAATTCAAGAGCCCCTTTAGAAACGTTTATACCTGCTGGCTGGAGTGTATTGAACTTGTGAATAAGGTATGACTATATTTTCTGTCTCTTGCGGACCGGAAGTCTGATTGAAGCATGTAAAGCTTGAGATCGTCGAAGTTGTGTCCTGCTACATTAAAATTCTGTGCCATTAAATTCTTTAGCGTGTCTGCGCAGTGACCGTTTAATCTAACTTTAACTGACTGTCCCGTTTCGTCAATGCATCGTTTGTGACAATGTGAACATTTGATAATGTAGATAACGTTTGAACTAGTGCAGGTAAAACTAGACTTTATATAATGGACGTACAGTAAAAACTCGTTAATTCGAACTCGGTTATTTCGAAACCCCGCTTAATTCGAAGGATTTCTGCGGTCCCGTATTTAGCAATGTGAGTTTGAGTGGATAATTTGAAGCGGCGGTTAGCGCCAGCCCGGATTAATTCGAAAACTTTGGGTGCCACGTGCCGATTTCGCCGCGAATCCGCGGAAACGACAGACCTTAGGAGCCCCAAGGCAAGACAGTGTAGCGATACTAATGAGTGACAGGTGAAGCACCCCACCTTCGCTGCTGCCAGCGCAAAGAAAAAAAAATTTTAAAAAGCAGTCTCGTGGTCAGCTAAAATGGGCGCCTGCGAAAAGAAGGCATGCTTCACTGCAACACAGCGATGACACGCGGGCAGCATGTCGCATGCTTCTCACAACGTCAGCGTGTCATGATTTACTCATTCTTTCTGGCAATGTAAAGAAATTAAATAAGGACAGTCTGACGGAATCTGTATGCGAAACTCCGATTGGCGGTTGCTCTAGCAATTTGCGCACTTGCACTGCTGGCGGAGTTCTTGCATACAACTCCTTCACCGAAAACTCAGTTCTAAAACTTCAATGATCATGTTTTCCAGCCAAAACACATCGCGATTTCCGTCAAACTAGCCATTATTAAATTCCTTATTTTACCAGAAAGAATGGGCGAATGGTCGCGTCCATCACGCGCTGACATGCTGCCCGTGTGTCACCACTGTGCTGCAGTGAAGCACGTCGTCGTTTCCGCAGGCGTGCGTTTCAGCAGACTACGAGACAGACAGACAGACAAGCAACTTTATTTGGGGTCCTGAGAGGCTAGGCAGCGGGCCTACTAGGTAGGCCTACCCAGCCATCGGCTAGCCCCCATGTCGGAACAGAGAGGCCGTGCCTTTCTGCTCGTTCACGGGCCCTCTGGACAGCCTGGAGCTGGACGTCTGGTCTCGGGTCCGTGATGGCCATCGTCCAGTCATCTTCGTTCTTAAAATCCTGTAACGCAGGGCACTGCCAGAGCATGTGGCTTAACGAGGAAAATTCAGCACAATCTGGGCATAGTGGTTCAATGTTGGGGTGGAGCATGCTCAGAAAGCCCCTAGAGGGGTAGGACCCCGTCTGGAGCATGCGAAGCGTGCTTGCTTGTGATCTGTTGAGCTTATGATGGGGCAAGGGAAAACTCTGTCTCTCTCCTCTGTAATGTGACGTGATCTCGTGAAAAGTAACGAGAGGATCACTATGGACCAGCTCTCCCGAAGTTACTCGAGACACCATCCCGTCGCGGCATATGAAACCTCGCGCACGGTCGTGGGCTATCTCGTTGGGGTTCAGGTGACCTGGTGGTACGTCTGGTCCCATGTGAGCTGGGAACCAGACTATGTGATGAGTAGTGTCTGAGGGGTGTTTGCCGTGGAGAATCCTGGCTGCCTCTTTGGCTAGCAATCCCGATGCGAATGCTCTAACGGCCGCCCAGGAGTCGGTGTACACCGTAGTGCGTTTTGTGTCCAGTAATGCCAGAGCTATAGCAACCTGTTCCGCAACATCGACCGAGGAGGTCTTCACTGAAGCTGCCGAGAGGAGTTCTCCCCTGTCATTGACGACTGCTACGGAAAACTTGTTGCCACTGGCGTGTCGCGCCGCGTCAACAAAGGTCTCCGTTCCTGATACGTTCTTTAGGACAGCCCTAGCTCTCGCCAGCCTTCGACCTTTATTATGTTGGGGATGAACATTTCTTGGAAAAGGGTCAACAATAAAAGAGTTCCTGGTTTGATAATCAAGTTGCGTGGTCTCTCCTTGATTGAAGATAGGACGGAGGCCCGCTGATTCTAGTAATTTTCTGCCTGTTTTGGAATTTGATAACCTAATTATTTGTGCTGACCTTTGTGCTTCAATTAATTCGCAAGTGGTGTTGCGTACTCCCAACTTCATGAGCTTCTCTGTGCTAGTCGTGATTGGGACGCCGAGCACCTTTTTGACACTTTTGCGCATGAGTGTGTCTAATTTATCCCTCTCCGTTTTGGTCCAATTGAGAGCCGCAACTATGTAAATGACATGGCTCATGAGGAAGGCGTTGTGAGCCCTAAGGAGGATATCCTCGCCTATGCCGCCTTTCTTGTTCGACACACGCATAATTAATCTCAGAATGTTCTCTGTTTTCGTGGTGAGATGGGCTATAGTCCTAGCGTTGCAGCCCTTAGAGTCCAATAAAAGCCCCAGAATTTTCAGAGTCTACTCTAGGAATGCTGCGCCCATCCCGGGTGCGAACGCTAGTGGGCACCTGTTCGAGCGGGGTGAGTCCTCTAGCACTTCTTCTAGCCTGTCTGTACAGCAGGAGTTCTGACTTCTCTGGCGATAGTGCCAGTCCCATACCTTCCAGGAAAGATTCTGTAACGTCCAGAGCTTCCTGTAGTGCTTGTTCGACCGTCGCCTCCGATCCTCCGGGACACCAGATTGAAATGTCGTCAGCATGTAATGCGTGACCTACATTAGGAATTCCTGCAAGGTTTTCCGACAGCTTCCGCATCGCTATGTTGAATAGAAGGGGGGAGATAACTGCCCCTTGGGGAGTACCCCTTCTGCCAAGCTTGAAAGGCTCCGAGACTGATTGCCCCCATTTTATGACCGCCGTCCTGCTCTCGAGGAAAGATTTAACGAAAAAGAAGAATTTAACTCCTAGGTTCAAAGTCGATATCTCCTGAAGAATATAGTCATGTGTTACAGTATCGAAGGCCTTAGAGAGATCCAGTGCGAGGATCCCTTTTACATCTTTGCTCGGAGAGTCAATTATCTGTGTTTTGAGCAGGAGCATGACATCCTGCGTAGAAAGCGAGGGCCTGAAACCCACCATATTGTATCGGAATAGCTCGTTCCGTTCGATGTATCTGGATATCCTGTTATGTACTGCGTGTTCCGCTACTTTGCTAACGCAAGAAGTAAGGGAGATAGGGCGGAGGTGATCCAAGCTGGGTGATTTACCTGGCTTGGGGATTAGGACCACTGTTGCTCTCTTCCAACTGTCCGGCCCGCCATTCCCTCGAGTTTGCGGCAAAATTGGGAACAGGTATTGCTGCAAAACACAACCCTTGAAGCCGCAAACTAGCCGGCACAGCAAACGACCACCTCTGATTACTTTCAATAATACAAAGTTCCTTGTATCCCAGTTTTTGTATGGTTCGTTAATTTGAAAACCCGCTTAATTTGAAGATTTCTTACAGTCCCAGTGACTTTGAATTAACAAGGTTTTAGTGTAATCACTTGCGGTGCTTTTAACTATCACGTCATCTTGGAGGTGTTTGCAAGTCTTGCATCTTGCAAGACTTGCAAGATGCAAGTCTTGTGAGCTGGCCAGAGCACTTAATTTTGCCTGTACATTTCACGTTTAGACAATTATGTTGCGCTTTAATAAATCCAACTTTTGTTGTTCATGCCTTCAGTGCAAAGAGCAAATTATTGTAGTGTACATGCAAGCCAGGCAGGGTGCTCTGTTCAGACAGTCGATACTGTACTGTCCGTGTGTGAGATGAAATGCCCTGACACTGCAGCTCCCAATCACGCCACTCTGCTTAGACTGGGTGTTGTTTCGCAGAACAGGTGCACATCTACAGCATTCTCAGCATCACATTGTTGCATGATACTCATGAACTTTCCTCATGGGCGCGGTATAATTGTAAAACTTAAGGGCCATGCTATTGTAAGCTTAGTTTTAAACACGGAATGTGAGTCAACTTGAAGCTAAGCAAAGGCACGGTGCTGTGAAGCACACCGTGCAAAGAGCAGCTGCATTTCACTTTTGTTTGTATGCAACAGCTGCAGACAGTTTACTTGGATTACTTGAGTGGTATTCTGTGAGAGTCCAATATCTGGACTGTCCATTTCGGCATGCTTTGATTGACCATACCTACGGAACCAGCGGACTAGCACCAACCACGACTGTTGGCTGCATTCTCTATGTGGCCAGCACATGCTAAAATGGACAGTCCGTATAGTGACCTGTTACAGGGTACTGCCCCCAGTACGCGGATGGAACGGAAAAATGCTGAATGGGCCATTTTGATTTAATTTTTAAACAAAACTGCATTTTATGGGACGAGCTGTACAGGTTGAATATTACTGAACTCTTCAGGTAATGTCATCGGTAAGTTTACTTGCACATCGAGCACCCTGAGTGTAATTAACTGCATTTGCTGACTGTTCAGGCTCTCTTACTTCAACGTAACATCCAGCCTCAAAAGCCGCTAGAAAAAATATTTTGAACCCTGCCTAACACTTGTCCTCTTTTTATTCATTTCAGGTGCATCACATCTTGAATGAACTTGTGATGGGGGGTATGGTGGTCGACACCAACATGACCGAACTCATGACGCGCGTCACCGAACAGGCGACCATTGAGAAGCAAGAAGTGAGTGCCTTTTTGTCAGAGTGACCCCTTCTTAGTATTTCAGGATTTGTAGCAGGCCTTGAAAACCACTGGCTTTGATTATGCAATTTTCAATGCCTCGAAAACCATTCAACTCTCACAAAGTTCTCAGGTTTAAGTTCCTGAACTTCTTTTCCTTCTGAGATCACTGACATAGGCGTGCGCAGGGTTCGACATGAAAGGGGGGCAAGTTATCATCAGAACACTCCCCTCCTCCCTTATACAAGCACACAAATCTGGCCCCCCTGAAATTATTTGTGCATTATGCTAAGGCATGTAATGCCACAGATGATGGCCCATATCTTCTAAGTTCGTTTATTACACACAGTCATATTTACTGCTGTGCAGATGCATTTTCTTTAAATAAAAGAAAAAACAAAAAGACAAGGTCGTAGCAAAGGTGCACATCATTAACAAAAAAAATTGGGGGGACCCTTAAGCTTCGCCTTTAAGAGTTGAACGCGATAGCGATATCCCCTCCCTAGTACGTACTTCAATCACTTAGTGCATATTATGTAATGGGTAGTATGCTTTAAACCAGGAGCAATTACCATATTTACTCGCGTAATGAACCCACCTTTTTTTCAGAAAAGTTGACCCCAATTTGGGGGGAGGGTTCATTACGCGGGGAAAAAAAATCACGGGAGTTATAAGAGCAGAAATTTTGCGTGGAATTATTAAGAAACTCGCTGTGAAACCGCTGCCGGCCTTGAAGTCAGTGGCAGGAAGGATTTGACTGCGGAGCCTCTTAACATATTCGAGAACTTCGCTAGGGGAAACTTTCCTTGTTTTGGCCCGCGAAATGCGCGACGAACCTCTTTTTGTAGCCCGAAGCTCTTCATCTTGTTTTATCCAGTAACGAACGCACAGGGATCGACGCTGAAGTGTCGCCCAGTCGCTCCGTTCCCATGCTCCAGCGCATGTTTCACCGACTTTAAGTTTAACCCTTTCAGTCCCGAATTAAATATTTTCAATGTAAGCAACTAGCTCTTACATTTTGAGATGAGCATGATCGTGGTAGTCCTAAAAAAACTGAAAAACTATTCGCTCACACTTTTCAGAGAAGAGTAATTAACGTGTCAAATAATTTAACAAATAATTATTATTTAATAATCATTCCATAATTTTTGCTTCATTTACTATATAAAATATTATTTACATAGGATAGCATATTGTCCAATAGCCAAAATTCAAATTTCCGACACAGAACTAAAATTAATGCCCTATCTCTGCACGGTGAAAGAAGACGCTGCCTCAGCGAAATGCGCGAGCAGCACGACCGCTTCTGTAATTTCTTCGCTCAGACGTGACCTGCCTTTATTATATGTACCATGTTGACACCCCATGTAGGGCAGATGCTAAATACGGGCTCTTGAGGAAGAACAAAGCTTTATCTTTACCAGATGCTTGCTGACTGACCTACATAATTTATGATTCCAATTGGAATCACAGGGACTGAAAGGGTTAAAGCCGGCCATGCAGCTAGCGTACCGGCCCAACGTGCCCTACGCAGCAGGCGTCCAACGAAGTTCACCGCGAGAACCCGACAACTAGGGCGCCTCGATGGCAGCGTTCCTTTGTTACTTCGTACGCTGGCATAGAGGCGCCCTACCGATAACCAAAACGCAGCGGGCGCAGCAAGGGAGGTTTCTTCTGCGTTCAAAAGATGGCGCTCCGCCGCAAAAGGCGCGACTTTTAAATTTCGACCCACGTCGTTCGTGCTCGCGCTGCTCGCAACTGTTTAGCATGGTTGTTAAAATATGTTTGAACTTTTATTCCGTCGTTGTTTTGTGATATAATGGCGTGATTTAACGTCGTTTCTATCGTCAACGGCACTGGCTATCATTCCGAAATAAAATGAACAGATACATACCTTAAAAAATAGATTTTTATTTTTCAAGGACCAAAGTGGGGGGGTGGGTTCTTTATGCGAGTGGGTTCATTACGCGAGTATATATGGTATGCGCGGCAAATGTGGGAAATGTTTTCGAACTTGCTATGCACCCACTACGCGGTGTTAAGGGAATACGCGCAGTAAGGTGTGTGCCGTTTGTAATGGGTGGCTGGCTTTAAACTATGAAATCGTTATGATAGCCACATATTCTGACGCTCGATGGCAATGTACGCTTGTACCACGCAATATTCCTGGGATATTACATGTTATATTGCGACGCCTATATAAAGGACGCTTGCATTTGCGAAGCATGCAAGTTATTTTCACTGCATTTCCAAGCAGAGGAAGTTATTTTCACAGTATTTCCAAGCAGAGGCATGGCTGTGTGGTAGAACACCTGCTTGCCACGCAGACGACCCGGGTTCGATCCTCACTCGGACCCGAAAATTTTTATTATTTATTTTATTTGCTTCTTTCTCGATTTTTCGGTCACGGACAAGATGATGATTTTTCGCTCACAACCAACAACGCCGACACCGACGCCGGAATTTCTGTGAAACGAGCTCTTTAACGCTATCGCGTTAATATGTTAATGATGTGCACTATATCTTCTAAGTTCGTTTATTAACAAAATATGTCACTTGAGACATTGAAAGTCTCGCATGTATGATTTGAACTTTTATTATTTTATCAAGATATAAATTTTTGTCGTACTCCTCATCAAGAGAAATGTCTTTAATTTGATCAACAGAATCACTGTGAGGTTTAAGTAAAGTGACAACGCTTTTCAACAACAAAAACAACCGCTTCAACGCTTAAAACACAGAGGTCGGTGACAAAGGTAGACAAAAATTTCACTTCACTTCACTTTTATTTCCTCAAAGGCCCCCTCAAGGGTGGTATTACATACGGGCTGGGTTTACAATTGTAGCGACATATACCTATACATAATAATAATATATACACAATTATACCGTAAAATGCCAGCAAGTGCCCCCGCTGCGTTAAAGGATAATCCGACCATATTTGGGGGGGACGGCGCTTGCTTGGTCCCGGACCGAAATTCAACATGGTGGTGGAAGAGCCACTAAAATACGTTTGACCAATATACGACCGGCCACATGACAACGGAATTTCATAAACAACATAGATACACATTCAGTGTACTCATTCTTGTGGTTCTTTTTACACAAGCAATGCTCGTCTTGAAAAAAAAGTGGCCGCAGGGGAGGAAGGGGGGCGCTTGCTCGGGCATTGGTGCTTATTTCAGATCTCCCGAAGAAGGGAGGGGGGGGCGCTTGCTCGGCATTTTACGGTACATATACACAATAACCACATATGCATATAACTTGTAGCCGCACATAAACATAAGAATAAATTAGTGCTTAAGCTTTTCAGCAAATGATGATGGGCAGGTGATATCAGCGATAGAACGGGGCAGGCCGTTCCACTCAATTGATGAACAGCAAAAAAAGGATGCTGAGAAGGTAGTAGTGCAGCTGCGTGGACGGGTTACTTGTAAGTGATGCCCAGTACGAAGGGAAAGGCGTGAGGGTGGGGCCAAGACGTATGGTGCCTGATGAAGCGAGCTGTAATAGAAGTTGGGAAAACGGATTAGTGAATCAATGTGGCGCCGGGATGACAGTGAGTCCAATGTGAGCTCATGTGAGCAGGCACACATGACATATTTTCTATTTAGAAATGATAGGCTCTAAACAACATTACAAAAAAATAAAAGAAAAAGACTTCATAAAACAAAAACTAGGATAAAAAGTAACCGTTTAGGCTGAGCTTTAGAGAACTATCCGACATTTGGCATTTGAACTTTGGTTTGGGCAGTGTTGTGGGGGCAACGCGGCGCGGCCTCTTCCATGTTTTGCTGACCAATAAATAAATAATAAAACCTCCCTCTCTAGTTAAGGTGACAAGTCCCGCAGATTAGTCCTGACTTGCTCCTTTCAGTTCCTTCTCATTTGCTACAAATAGCAATAATACATTCTTAACAAAAGCTTGCATGCTCTTTATGTGAAATACTTCGGATTAGTGTGATCAAAAGTGATGGATGCTGTAATTTCTTGCTTTACAAATGACAGCATCAGCCAGAAAAGTCATTCCTGTGTCCTCTTAATTTAGTTTTTACCTCTATTAGCTTGGAAAATGTCCTTTCACATGAACTGGTCACAAAAATTATGAAAAAAAATAAAAAAAAGCTTTAGAACACCTAGAACAACAGAAAGTAGAGCAAGTCAGTACAGATTCATTATAAGTCAAATCTCGTTATAGCGAACCTTAGATTAACGATTTTTTTCAGATTAACGAATTTTTCGAAAATCCCCCTCCAAATGCCCATTAGTTTAATGTAAAAATGTTTCACTACTACGAATTTCAGAATACCGAATGTTTCAGAATAACGTATCGAATTTTATCGCCCTTGTATATCCATAACACTTCAAAATAACGAATAGCAATTTCAAAAAGTTACTCGCGGCTGTAGAAACAATGCCCAGCTCAGTACCTGCCGCTATCATCATCATCATCAGAACGCCCGCGTATTGCTTTTCGCGCCTGCCCTAGGCAAATGTGCGGTAGCCGTATCGCCATCACCATCGCCTGAACTTATTTTTCGCGTCAGGTTTCGGCATTTCGTCGCGTGCCTTTGTTTCGTCGGGCAGCTTTACCTGTGCGCTTGTTACACGGCTGTTTTCTCGCCTTCGGATTGGTGGCTGTTCGTTCACGATGAGCTCCGGAAGCAGCACGAAAGGAATGCGGCGACAGTGAAATGTGCGACGCGAGTGACCTATGGGATGAAGTCGCCGATGATTCACCCGTGCATGCTTCACAAACGTTTGAACACTACGCACAGTGCGACGACGAAGTATGCACGTCGGCTTGGCTGGCGACCGATAAGATCCATATCATTTGTCGTCAAAGGAAACGGCGACAAGAGCGAAGACGATGTTTACACAGCGCGCGCGAACCAACGCGAACAATCGGTATCTAACGCCGATGCTTCGAAGTGTGTAAGAAGGATGCGCACGCCTAAGAGTTCGTCTCGCAGCAGTCGAGCTGCACCCATCAGGCTAAGATCGCGCTGTTCCTCGAATAAATGTGCACTGGTTCCGTAATGTTTCATGAGTTTGTTTTTTCGCGCTTATTAAGAATACAACGCGATCGTGGATGCACAGCTAGGCGATTGACGTTGTTGCGTTTGCGATTTTCGCATAAATTTTTAATACTTTCACTACAACGACTTTTCAAAATAACAAATGATTTTTAGCGGTCCCTTGAGATTCGTTGTATCGAGATTTCACTGTAAAGGGAAGCAGGTATGCAGACATGAACACAAGAAAAGAGATCGAGACACCAGAAATGCTAACCCAACATGACAACTGTTTGTGGTGTCTTCATTTCTTCTCCTGTGTCCGTGTCTGCATGCCTATACCTTCTTTTATAACGAATGTTTAGAGCATCAGTTGAATCCTTTAACACAGAATAGTCCAGCCCATCCTTCTTGAGTGAGTCGAGCTAGCCATAGGCGGTCATCTTGTTTGCTCTTTTTTTGCTGGTTCGAGCCTTCAAGCATCCACATAGCAGCACGTAAGCTGTAGGCTTTACAGGGCCTTGGGGTGCAGTCGTCAGCTTTATCCTGACAGGTTGTTCGTTCTTTCACGTCTTGTTTGGGCTGCTCTCCAGAACTAGTGAGCTGTTACTGCAAACAACTAAAAGAAGCTTTAACCCTTTGTAGGTCGTCCTATATTTTTGACATGGTGATATAAAAATCGGCTGTGCTTTATTGATATAAACTAGAAAGAAATAGTATGAAACAAATTTCATCAAAATCGAGCCAGTAGTTTACTGAAAAAAAGTGGGACATATATGTCGCACTGACTCGTGAGAGTGTTTTCAAAAAGTGGGAAAACACTGTCCCACTGCCTCTTGAAGGCACCATCTCGCGATTGCATCAACGGGAGTTTTGGGATGAAACGGCCGAAGCAAGTGGCACAGAGCATCACTTCTAAAGTTGTGAAGAGAAAAGTTGTGCGGACCTCATTTCAGCAGGAGAAGGCCGCCTGCAGTGGCGTCTCTTGAGCCTTCAAAGCGCTGTGGTATGTTCCTGTAAAGCTTACTTCACCGCATGCATCAACCACTTTTTTTTTTTTTGTCCATTTGGCTGTCCTTGCTTTTGCTGTCGAAATTGTCGAGTACACATGTTATCCCTGAATATGTGCCTACATTTCAAGAGGTAGATGAGGTCAAGAAAAATATTTATACGCATTAATATCCGCAATTGCTCTACAGGATTAGCGGCATAATTTTGCGGGGGATTGATCAGATCCATTTATCGGTCAAGTTATTTCGCAAATTTACAAAAACACGTGATGACTGGACGCTAAGATCGCCTCTCTCAAAAACCAGACACAGAGGAAATTATCTGGCATTTATATTGGTAGGTTCTATGTATCTCAAGAAGAGGAAAATTCAGAAGCGATCAAAAAACACTTGACTGAAATTCAACGCTATTGTAACACTGCATCCGCCCTTCGAAAGCGTGGTAAAAGAATTTTTTTCGAGATTACGAAGACTTAGGTAAGATATGAGTGACTTAATGTTGCGCTAATTGCATTGGGTGATGTGGGAGAAAATTTTTTCTGTAGACTGAAAAGTGGGACGTATGTGTCCCACTGCCGCACAAAGGGTTAACTTGTTCTGAGTAGAGAGTTTAAGTTGTTCTAAGATATGAAAGAACACAGTTGAACAGCAAATGCGATTGCACCTGTCAGGTTGAATAAGTCGTGTTAGCAGGTGC
Organism: Rhipicephalus appendiculatus; assembly: GCA_030522465.1. Classification (NCBI taxonomy): domain Eukaryota; kingdom Metazoa; phylum Arthropoda; class Arachnida; order Ixodida; family Ixodidae; genus Rhipicephalus; species Rhipicephalus appendiculatus. Next base: position 6,464 of record JALIZH010018342.1, on the reverse strand, counting down.
TTCCATTAGGCCTTACTCTCTCGTGAGTTCTTCTCTCTCAGTTTCTTGAACTCCACTCCACATGGTTTACTCAACGACATGATATTGAGAATACCAAAACAGATATTGAGGAATCGTATGTGGCAGGAATGTTGGTTGTCATATTTGGGCAGTGGCCTTGGATGGAAACCAGTTGCAAGTGAAGGGGGTTACAATCATGGATCACCGGAGCCACTTTTTATAGCTCCAGAGCAGTGCCTTAATACTGCAGCAAGTGACATAACAAACTGTACTCTATTTTGAAAAAAAAAAAAAGACCACACCAAATTCTGTGCCCTCACCCAGAATCATGTGGGGGCGTTGCTCCCCCCCCACCCTGCTTCTTCACCTTATGCATGTATCTTCTTGTACAATCGGTCCTTTTCACAGTAAATTATCGGTAGGTGATAGTAGCCTCATTTCCTAAAGATAGGCAGTGTAATGCTGAAGAAACACTGAAAAGGGAGTTTTAAAATAAAACAGGCGCAGACTCCCAAGTTGAAAAATCTAAGACAGGCACAATATTGTGAGGGTTGGCATAGAGGCAACTGTGGCCACATTTATTGGCCCCTGTGAGGCAAGAGAAGCTGGCGGGCATGGGAGCTCAGCATCAGGGACAGGAACATTCCATTATTTACTCTCCTTGTCATCGTAATCCTCTTCAGCCAAAAACTCTGCTGCACATCGTAGCGCCACTGCATGGCCTCCCTGCCCCAGCATAGAAGCGTGGTAAAGCAATGCAGTTAGTGGTGCGTAAATGAAAGAAAGTAGATACATGCAGGGTATATACAGATCTGGGCTCAGTGCAGGTATTGTCCAGGTAGGTTGAGTATTCTGTAAGTAGGATTCACCAGAAGGCAGTTTGGTGGACTCCGAAACACCTTGGGATTTTGGCACTGGCTGGGACGTACCAGTCGGTGCTTCAACAGAGCTCAGGATAGCCGTGGCTTGGTATGTGACGGGCTTGGACGCTGGTAGTTCTGGATGACGACCCCAGGTTTTTTGTGGTGAAAAGCGAAAATGCTCACCTGTGCATTTGTCGCATCAACTTGCGTAGGCATCTCTGGCGCTCGTCAAGTTGGCACCATTTGCAATCAGTCTTGGCATGGAAGGATCAGTCGCCATTACGGCTATCGTTAAGCCGATTTGGTTTGTTCCAAAGACTAATTGAACCTCCCAATGACCGGTTTTTCATGTCAGGAAGAATTCGAGTGGAAACCTATCTTGTGTGCTGTAGGTGTTGCGTTTGAGCATCATATCTTGCATTTGGTAAATGGTGGTGAGGTGTGAGCTTCGTTTGGTGAGGCATGGTAGGGTGGGGCAAGGCATGTGAAGCGGCACTGGTGATGCAGGACGGGAGGATTGAGGCATGTGGCTGCTGGTGCAGGGCCAGCGGAATGCTCCCAGTATTTGACCATAGCAGTTCTCTACAAACCTACCGTTTTGCTGTTGACCCATAGCTAGAGTGAATGCTATAGGGAACCAGCGCTGGAGATTCCGCAGCATAGGCAGCGCATATATCCCAGCCTCCCCTGCAGACCAGAGTGGCGACTGGTAGAGGCGGTGCAGGCGCGCATCGCTGAAAGAAACAAAGGGATGCTGGTGGTACTGTTGCGTATTCAAGTGCCGCAATACGTGGAAATGAGGGAGGATGTATCCTTCTACATTTTCCCTTTTAAATCATATGGCTAAGATCAGAGGCAGAGTTGCATCCAAGCGGTCAGGCCAGCAGAGTATGTTCTGCTCTTGCTCTCCTGTCCAGTGCCGTTGGGCTGGTTTCTAAACCAAATTGCGTGTGTCTGCTAGATTTATACGATAGTCAAGACGGCCACCAGTGGAAAGCAGGGCCATACAGCAGCATTTAATCAGCGTTTTGTCGGAAATAAAGCAAGCATATTATGCAGCATGCAGCATATGTAACAATTTTTTTATCTTACCGCCACCCCCAGAATCTTTCTGATGCCTCCGCGTGAAGTGAATGATATGATAGGCAGGTAGTTTACATTATTTGCTAACAGTTGCGTGGAAGGAAAGCTGCCTTGTCCACAAAATGTGTGCGGCGGCACCTTCGCGTAAGCCACTGAACTGTTATAAAATATACGCACGCGATGGATACTCGATGCTGAGATGCCTCTGTTACTTAATTTGAGCTGCAGACAGGCTTCTTGTTACAAATAAAGCAGCGGACTACTCGAAGCTTAGCTTTCTGTAGCCAGTCAATGCGGTAAAGCTTCTGTCTTCAATGGCTGCCATGCCGAAGTGACATCGGAATTTATGCCTCGCTAGAGAAGCATCAAGAGAAGTGTCGTTTAATTTGCCTAACGTAGTGCTTTAGTTTTTCTGCTTGCCTGTGTCTCCTTAGAATAAAGGTGTTTGATCAACGTCGATAATGGCTAGGGTTTTACATGCCAAACAAGGTATGATTATGAGGCACGCCATGGTGTGGGTATCAGAATTAATTTTAACCGCTTCGAGTTCTTTAATGTGCACATGCATCTAAGTACACGTGTTTTTTGTATTTCACCCCCCATCGAAATGTGACTGCTGTAGCCAGCAATCTATACCGTGCCCTCGAGCATCGCAGCGCGACGCCATATGTGCTACGCTACCATGGTGGTTCACTTGATCAATGTCTACATGCATACATACTGCGGATTGGGCATACATGCCACGGCAGAAAAAAATTCACGCAGCTACCCCTTTTCTCTGTTTTTCTTACTGTAGAAGTTGGTAGCGTGGTATCGACACAGCTTAGACTTATCCATGGAGGTGTGTCAAGCTGCCCTAGCTTGACACAAATCCCAGCGTGCAGCCAGAAAATGACAACGAGGGAGTCGCCATCATGGCGCAGCACTGTCTCATTGAAGCCCTATGCATAGACGCAGTCCGCTTTGCTGAGTTTCTCCGTTTTCAAGTGCTGTCCTGTGAGAGTAACCTTCAGACAAGGCTTTTTTTGGTAAATCGTAGTGCAGTATTACTGGCGCAATTGCTGCTCGAGCTGTTCATGGAAAAATGAAGCATGGGAACGACGCACGTGCGTGCTCTCCGCACAGTACACTGTGGCCGGTTGTCTAGGCGCAAGCTGCTGAGTTATGTTGTGACTCGCCACCAGGCCCCCTTTTTTGGCGCACCACCTATTCAGTGCTGGTCTCCCATTAGTCCATCTGGAAAGGTCCGGACTGGGATAGGCGGAGAGGTTTTTGGTTGTTCGTTTGGTGCTTATCCAGGTATGCACATGTTGCTCATGTGAGGCAGCATTTAGGACCCACAAGACTCGTCTTTATTGTCTCGAGTATGAGCCCCACAGCCCAAACAAGAGGTGATGATGAGCATGTACGGATGAGAAGATGAAGCGCATAAATAAATGCTCACACTTATTCTCCCCGCGTGCATGAGCAGCCGGCTCGGCACGAGAAAGGTACAGCTAACAAACAGTTTGAGACGCAAAACGTAATCTTTCTCAGAGGCACAGCAATGACAATCCGACAAGGCCTTGACTGGGGTGATGCGATAGTTTACCGGGGATGTTTGTTCACGAACAACGTAAGGTCCAAGGAAGTGCGATTGAAACTTCGCACGCAATCCGGGAGTACGAACAGGTGTCCAAACGAGAACTTCATCTCCAAGACAGAAGGTGACGTCGCGATGAAAGCTGTCGTAGCGCTGCATGTAGTCTTGTTGACAAGCCTCGGTGTTGAGGCGAGCACGTTGTCGACATTCATCAAGACGAGAGAAAAACGTTCTGGTATAGTTGCAGGGGTTTTCATTGTTGCATCGAAGAAAGAGGCGTCAATGGTGAACGTTATCGCACAACCATAGATGAGATAGAAAGATGAATATTCACTGCTTCGTAGCACAGCTTTGTTATGTGCAAACATCACGAATAGTAAGATTCAGGGTGTCTACCGACCGGGAAAACCGGGAAGTCTCAGGGATTTTTGATAGTCTGGAAAAACTCAGGGAAAACTCGGGGAAATCGTGCTCCCATCAGGGAAATTCGCTGTAACTTCAATTTAAGGGGAGATGCGAGTCCGAAAAACGCAAGTTTTTTTCAAAAATTACATATTTTCGTTTTTATTTGCTTTCACAAGTTTAGTTTCTCTACTTTCACGACAAAAAAAACTCAAGATTATAATTAAACTCGAAGTAGGTCAAAATCGCTTTTAAAGAGCACAGGGTGGCTACTAAAAATATAAGAAGTCCTGATTGTCTAGAGTCCCCTGGAAATTGTCACCTGGCTGCTTGCCATTGCATTTCGCATGAGGGGTTCACTAAAGTCACATGCTCAAAATAACCATGATTGCCAAGCTCTCATGATGGGATAAATCATCTTAAATGACAAAACTTTTCCGCATAGATGAGCTTTCGCTTATACTTTTAAAATGCGTTTTTCTCAAGATACAATTCTGGGCAACTTCATGAGTTTTTACATCATGTTTTTGATACCTCTGATAGCCAGATCGGGATGAAATTTTGCCCACATATTTCTTAACATGTGCAGAGTGCAGGTATGTACTTTAAAAACTTGATATTGCCTAATATAATTATTACAAACCTAAAATAAGCAATTAGTATGGTCTGAGCATTCCAAGGCTTCTCACATTACAATTTTTTCTTGTTCATTAAAATGTCTTATACGGGCTTTCATGATGGTTATTTGCATTCTACAGATAATGTGGAGCAATATGAGTCAATAATGGCTCAGAACGATAAATATTTACTGGCAAAAGAAGTGTCTACAAAAAGAACTATATTTTGCACATTGTCGTGGCACAAAACAAAAACTGTACAACTCACTATAAAACTAATTACATATTTGAAATCAGCATAAAATCCTATATATACAGCAAAAATTTTCACTGCCTTAGGCTACAGATTAACGCAACTTTTTTTTCCGAATCGCATCTCCCCCTTAAGGGAACGAACGTCTCGGTAACGCCGACTTGATATTTTGTGAACGCTTTTTTCTAGGCTTCGGCGAATATTACAGTATTCGAATTCGCTCGATTCGAATTTAAATTATTGAAAATTTCGAAGTATTCAAAATTTTAATGTACATTAGGCCGCATGTGACCCCCTGTAAAGGTGGTTTCACTGCAGTGGAGAGGTGCTAAGCCGTGAAGGCACCTATCTAAATGTATTCTACTCCGCATCAAGGAGGTTAAAGGGGTACTGACACAAAAACTTTGGCCTCGCGTTTTTTTCTGCAATGTGTTGATGGGGCCCTGTTAGTCATAACACGGCACCTCGTTTGCTGCAGCACGCGACAGATATTTAATTACAGGCTCCTCATTACCAACCAGTTTCAGTTTCTGTTTGAGAGAGCTCGATAAACGACAAGCCGCCGGGTGCGACTAACACCACCTACCGTGCGCAGCTCTCGATTACGTCAGCACACAGAACTGTGACGAACTTCCACACGGTCCGCATCAAGAAGTCCTTTCGAATAGGAAACGGGACAGCAGTGTCGCCAAACACAAAACTTTCAACGTGTGCGCCGTGGCCACGGACTAGCGACCAGCCGCCGAGAAGTATAGACTTCTAGAACAAACACGGCAAAAGAAAAAATGGCGGCTATGGTGTCATCATAACTTGTTGCAGCGGGGTCACGTGAGGGAAGTTGGGGGGTCACCGAGGGTTACCTCTGATGGTGTCAGTAGAGCGAGGGAGTCGATCGTTCACGCAAACTTTAAAATTAATTTAAAATACCTTCCAAGCTATATTAGCTGTTGATATTTTGCAGATGATATACACATGTTCACGGGAATCGAACCCGCAGGCTGTCTCGGCCGCGAAATTTTGTGTCAGTACCCCTTTAAAAAAAAACTTCTGGAGTGGAAGCGGCGCGCTGCTGCTGGCCGCCGACGACCGCCATATTGCTCCAGGCAGAAAACGTGCGGCTGGTCGCTTGGCCCGGCGGAAGTTCTACAGATGGCGAATTTCTCCACTGCTCTCGTGACAAGCGTGTGTAGTGGATATTTAGACCAACGTCAAACGCTTCTGAAAGCGATGGTGATCTCCTGTGCTGCCTTCAGCTGCATGAATCACGTGAAGCAAAAGTCAGAGTCACTTTTAATGTGGAAGTATACATGAAAAGTCTTTTGATTTCTCGTCTCCTGCAGCGCACTGTCTCACTGGACAAGCGCATTTGCAATTGAAAGTTATAATCAGCTATCTTCTTTTAAGCTGGCAAATATATGTTGAAACAAGTTTTTCCACGTGTCAAAGTTTCCCTAAAGAGAAGCCGCTGCATGACGCATGCCAGTGCCCTGTTCATCGAGAAGGCTGGACGATACGGACGTACTTTGCTCGGAGCAATGTGAATTTGATTGCTTTGATAGGACGGGCCAAACTACAAGGCTTCGAAAGGGGCAGAATTCCCACCGTTTTTCTGGCGTTTCCCTCACATCTGCAGAGGCTAGTGAGTGCCACAAGAAATGTTTGAA
>JALIZH010018340.1:0-36876 GCA_030522465.1 Rhipicephalus appendiculatus | reverse complement strand
GCTTAATAGCAGCTGACTATCACATTAGTTCAGCAGTAAACCATAGCTGGCTGCGGGTCACCGTTTTAAAGGGGAGATGCGAGTAGAAAAACGCGTTTTTTTTCCAAAATTGCATATTTTTTCGTTTTTTATTTGCTTTCACAAGTTTAGTTTCTCTACTTTCCCGACAAAAAACAACTGAAGATTGTAATTAAACTCCAAGTAGGTTAAAATCGCTTTTAAAGAGCACAAGCTGGCTACTAAAAAACTAAAAAGTGCTCATTTTCTAGAGTCCCCTGGAAATTGTCGCCCGGCTGCTTGCGATTGCATTTCGCATGAAGCGTTCACTAAAGCCACATGCTCAAAATAACCATGATTGCCAAGCTCTCATGATGGAATAAATCATCTTAAATAACACATCTTTTCCGTATAGATGAGCTTTCACTTATACCTTTAAAATGCGTTTTTAGGGGCGAAGCTCCTTGAGCCGTGGGTCGTGCGTCCTCGATGTATGTAGTAGGTAGCCACCTCTCGTTTTAGTTCTTGGAATGTCCGCTAGATGGCGGTACTTGTATATGATGAATATATATAGGGGCGAAGCTCCTTATGGCATCACCTCGGCGGTCCTCGGTGATCAGTGATGCCAACCTAAGTCAGCGGTTTATCCCTAGATCGACCCCCGAAAATACCCTAGATTGCAAGAAAAATCCCTAGATTGACTTTTTTGGGTCGCTATTTAGGTTAATTCACTTTTAACAAAGTATAAAGACAGTTTGCTCTGAGGCCTATTCATGTGAATCTTATCAGAAGGAAACATCATCATATTAACAGCCACTGAAACCCTTTCTTCTGCACTTTCTGTGGAGTAATTGCACAAAAAGGGCTTTGAGATGGCGGAAGTTGTTACAGAGACAGACAAATTTGTCAAGTTCACTTTGCCCACTGATTGCAGGCATAGATGTGATCATTCGAGTCATTCGCAAGTCAGCAGCTCCTTTCTTGTACTTGGAGCTTGTGAGGTGGCAGTTAATTTCAAAATTTTCACATTTGCAATCAGCGTTGCATAATTTGCAGTTGATGTACACGGGCCATATTTTTACTCGCTGATAGCCATTTTGTGTACTTTCGATCAGCTTACTATATGGCCAAATATTTTTGTCATTATTTTCGTTCTTATGAAAACGACGGGACGGAAAGACTAAAACAGTCTCTTCGCCTCTTTCCGTCAAGCCGTTTCCTTAATAAAGAATCAGCACCAACTCGTGCAATTGTAAGTCCTGCTTTCGCTCTCTTTCTCAAGTTCCTGGTCCAGAAGTAATTCGATACGAATAATTTGCACGGTGTGGGCACGCGGCGAGCCTGAACTTGGCGCTTTTTCATATGCACTACAAGACAAAATTTATCTTTGTTTCACAAAGCAGCAATCACTCGGGGTGCTCATTATGATAACTGCGCACATGTTCAACACTCGCAAAGACAAAATTTCATTTCCTCCAGTATACAGAATATGATCATCTCGCGTCACAGAACTGCGATCGCCTTCACTCGGCGCGGCAGTACACCACCGCTGTTTTAAATTAAAAACTGCAAAGAGCGAAAATTATCGTTTTTTACAGCATTTCTAGTTGAAGAAGCGTCATTACTCTGTAATATTCTCATTAGGCGGAATAATGCAACATTCCCAGAACCTTACAAAAAAATCCCTAGAATCAACAAAAAGACGCCAAATCCCTGAGAGACCCAGAAAATCTCTAGATCTAGGGATAAATCCCTAGGGTTGGCATCACTGTCGGTGATCCATGCATCCTGAGTAGCCAGTAGGCACTGGATTTCGACCTCCAAGGTAGTGCCTGTGTGAGATGTCTCCTGTGCGTGATTAAACAATCAAAAAATTCACAACGTACATGTAAAATTAAAGTGAGCTGCGAGTCGCCATGACTCTCATCGACCCTTTAGTATAAATGCGCCCGATCTTACGTCGTTGATGATGTACTGCGCAGAATTTGCGGAAGATTACCGGTTTACCGACGCACCTCCGAAGCTTCGCCCACTCATCATCATTCACTCCGTGGATATGGTGCCGTCATCTCCAGTTCTCGTCTCGTTTCCGAGAGGGCGCTGTCCTATAGACATGCGTACAATATGGCGGTTGGGTGAAGGTACGCTAGATGGCGTTGGCGGTGCAGCTGCTCTTCGATTGCGCGGACCGCCGAACGAGTGCGCTTGCCGGATCGTGCTGCTTGGCGGACTATGGACGACGACCGGTCGTTGAAGTTTGAATAAAATTTCACACACACTATCGCTTTGATTACTTCTGGGCGAAACCACTGAAGATTTCACGGTGTAACCATGATTGCTTCAGTCACCATAACTTTCATCGACCCTTTAGTATAAACGCGCCCGATCTCACGTCGGTGATGATGTACCGGGCAGAATTCACGGAAGATTCACGGTTTACCGATGAACCTCCGCAGCTTCGCCCACTCATCATCATTCACTTGAGTGTGGACATCATGTTTTTGGCACTTCTGATAGCCCGATCGGGATGAAATTTTGCCCACATATTCCTTAACATGTGAAGGGTGCAAGAACCTTCTTTAAAACTTGATATCGCCTGTATAATTTTTACGAACCTAAAGTAAGCAATTAGTATGGGCTGAGGATTCTAAGAATTCTCGCGTTACAATTTTTATTCACCATCAAAATGTTTTATACGCACTTTCTTTATAGTTTTTTGCATTCTAGAGTTAATGTGGAGCAATATGAGCCATTAATGGCTCAGAACCGTAAAAGCTTAGTGGCATAAAAAGTTCGTCCAAAACAAACTATACTTTACACATTGTCCTGGCACAAAACGAGAACTGTGCAACCTACCATAAAACTAATTACATATTTGAATCAGCGTAAAAGCCTATACATACAGCAAACATTTCATTGCCCTAGGCTACAGATTAGCGCAACTTTTTTTCCGAATCGCATCTCCTCTTAAGTCCCACAAAAATTGGAGCCGTCCAGCAGAGTGCTGGCGATTCTTCTTCCGTCGGACAGCGCTGTTTTTCCCGGGAATCTAGTTCTTCAGCACTCTCATGCCGTCACTGATCAGACGGCACGACGGAGCTCGTATTTGCCGCTTCAGTGTAGCCGGCATCGGCTGCCAGGTTTACCAAGAAAATGAGACGCTCGCAAATCATATCGACGTGCTCAATTTTCTTCCTTCTTTGCACATGCTCAACGAAGGCTTCCTGGGCATGGCCGTAATCCCTTTTGCGGTGTTGTAAATATACATTACGCCTGAAAAAGTACCCTGCAGGGACCGATTTTGCTGCTACTAATAGGCTGTGTGTTGTGGCGATACTGGACGACGCTGACTTCTACGTTTAGTTCCTATGCCAAGCTGGACTAGACTAGACCACCTAGCTAGCGGAACAATGTGCAGCGCTTAATTTTTCATCTCGGCTACAGCTCTCGCCCACTGGAAGATCAGTGCTTCAGCGGCTGAACTACGGCGAAACCTTAATAGCCGACACAGACACGGACCGAAAAGAACGAATTCCGCCAAACATCTGCGAATCTCTCTGCATTGCGCCAATTCCACGCAACATGCACCCCATGCATCACAAGGAAAGAAGGCAAGCCCGAGTGAATGTTCTGCGGCAAAATCACAGCCAAGATGCGGACGCCAGATATACAGACGCAGCCAAGTATCCCAATAGAGACGCCTACGCTTCGAGCGTCGTCGATTCTCGGGGGCATAGAGCTCGCATCTGCCACAGTTCGCGTCCAGCGCCCAGAAACTGCAGAAGAGGCCGCAATAGCACTATAGCTACCACTACGTGCTTGGATGCAGGTGTCGTATTTACAGATTCGCAAGCAGCCATGCGAAGCTACTCCAACGGTCGTGTGTCTGCCCAAGCACTCAAGATACTGAAGCGCCGAAGCACTCCAATGCCGTACACCTGTGTCACATGGGTTCCTGGGCACGAGGGGCTGGAGGGGAATGAGGCGGCACAGGCCGTGGCCCGCGATCACGCCTACCGGGCTATACCTTACTACTCTCCAGACGCCAGGTCTGCGTCCACGGAGGCTGAGCCCGTACCCATAGGCGTGCGCACGAGGGGGGGGCAGAGGGGGCAGCCGCCCCCCTAGTCACCTGATAGAGGGGGGGCGCAAATTCTGCCCCATACATTGACTTAATAGGAAGGGGGGCGCTGCGATGAGCCTTCGCCCCTCCCTGCCCCCCCTGAAGGGGAACCCTGCGCACGCCTATGCCCGTACCAATCACATACTCTGCTATACTACAACACCACAGGCTGGAACGCAGAGAGTACCCACCACCACATTCAAAGCTCAACGAAGAGGACAGCACCATACTGTGAAGACTTCGGAGCAACACCTACATACACGGTATACTCATGCACAGACTGTACCCAACATCATATGCGTGCGCAGGGTTACCGTTCAGGGGGCGAAGGTTCTTCGCAGCGCCCCCCCTTCCCTATTAAGTCAATGTATGGGGCAGACTTTGCGCCCCCCCCCCCCCCCAGCAAGCGGCCCGATTCTGGATGCTTTCTAGTGATTCAACTTAGAGCACTGCACGGGCTCGGGCCTACCCGAAAACCCGGGCCCGACCCGGCCCGTGGGCCGGGCCGGGCCGGGTAAAGTAGGTTTCATGGCGGGCCCGGGCCGGGCTCGGGCCTGAAGCTCCGGGCTTAGGGCCGGGCCCGGGTTTGAGGTGGCGGGCTCGGGTCGGGCCGGGCCTAGACTTTCCTCAATTCTTAAAGGGACGCTAAAGTGAAACACTGAATCAGTTTAGACTGATAATGTGTACTTTGAACTCGAATGTCATTTATTTCACTACCATAAGTTTATTAACACAGAAAAAAAAATCTACGTCAATGTTCCATTTTAAAATTTCGCGCAGAAATCTCTGCGGGTGGCGTCACGGATTTCAGACTGTATTCGTCGAATTTTAGGGGCACTGTCTCCTCCAAATTTCCTGTAACTTGGTATCTTAAGTCTATGGGCACTTAGAGGTCAATTTACTTCATTTATACCGATTAGGCCGCAGTAGACGCCGTCAGAATCTATGACGTGACGACTTCTGCTGCGCGAATTTCAAGGTGGCGTCGCCACCCGCATTTCCGCGCTTACCAAGAGTCTTGTCACAGCGAGCGTGGCTATTTTGGAATTGCAAATGAGGAATTTACTGATAATTGAAAAATTATTCTTCTTTTTAGTGTCCCTTTATATGTGTTCCAAATACGTTGCGCATACATATATGTTTCACATTTTATCTCGAAAAATGCTTCTTTTACATGGGGCAAGCTATTTGGAGATTTATGTTGGACAAGTACTGAACGTATTTTGCTTGCATAACTTCATTTATCTGAAACTGGCGAGCTAAAAGTAAATATACCAGAAGCTTAGACATAGTTAACAACTGGCTATTCTGAGCTTTATTCGCATTCTTTATTATTTTGTATCCCAAGTGTTATTCTGTGAGCAATTAAAGTAATATAATAAATTTAAAACTTATCATCGCAAGAGCTCTAAAGCTGGGAAACAATCTTGAATATTCCAGCCCTCCTCTAAAACGAAAGGATTGCATGGAGTCTCGTTACATAGAATCCTTATAAAAACATTAATTTTGTTTTGCGTGGCTCCGTCACGCATCCCAGTGGTCATGCCAAGCGAGATAGACATGCACAGCTTGCTTTGTGCGGCCACATTGTTAGCGTCTGAGCTTTCGTCTTGTTCCGCTATAGCAGGGGTCTCAAACTCGCATCAGCTAACGGTCTGCATTCACGAAAATTTACTCCCGCAAGGGCCAGGACAGTGGGTAGGAGGGGGTGGGGGTGTGGAATAGGTAGTACCAAATGTCACCTAATTTTGTCACTTGAAAGACCTTTCCCATATCGCATAGATCGGTCATTTCTGAAGGGTATTTGGTGGTGAGATTCCAACAACTTATCTATACCTATCTACAAAATGACTAAAATCTGGACGCTGATTCTGAAATATAGACGTTTCTTTCACGGTTATGTATCAACGCGTGGTGGACACATGGGGTGTCTCACAAGAAAATGTTTTAGACGTGTCATGCCTTTGTAGCTTAAGGAAGTACTTATAAAGAAAATAATAAAAATGGGACGAAGGCAGTCGTGTGCGGGCCGCGGGGCGCGTGTTTGAGACCGTTGCGCTATATAATGCCAGAGATGCATGATACTGCCCCAACAGTGTTGGAATGCGCAGGAATAGCATAGGTCCATTAAACAAAGTGTCAGGCAAGGTATATTCGCTTACGTAATGTCTGGCTTGAAAAAAGACAATTACGAATTTCGTGCCATGTGATGTACCTTTATCTCAAACCATATGCATCCAATGAGTAAGCGTCGAAAAGCTTATTCGCGCCTTTATTGCCAAACTGGAACAAACCCCCAAAATAGATCGAGATCTCTTCGTCCACCTCCTGTCAATCATATGCCTGCGTAGTCCAATGACCACTTTCTACCAGTACAACATCGTTAGGAGGGCGTACACCATTATAATATGAAAAAAACAAAACAGAAAGCGCGGTCAGAACATGCATAACATACACTGCTGAAAACTGCAAGGGGAAGCCCTCAAGGAGGAGTTTTACAGATGACATTGAAGAGTGGCATGACATTTGGGAGCGAGAGAAATGAAGGGATGAGCTGGGCAGCTATGTTAATTGTGCAGAAGTCCGCAGAGACATCCTAAATTTGCTCCAGTGGTGGAAGTTAAAAACAAAGACTGGCGACACCTTCACAATGCGTAAGGCGGATGTACTCCCTTGCGGCTATCCCAAGCAGTGCGAGAAACTTTCGCGCGGCAGGATATGTGATGCAACAGCGCATGGCGTGCTTAAAGCCGGTATCTTTTGATAATTAGATTTTCTCCATAATCACATGTGAATAAACAAGCTGTTAAATATGCCACAAAAAAACTGCTATAGTGTACTCGCAACGGTGTGATAGCTGAAAAGAATGCTATGACTAATATTTTTTTTTCTTCCTTTCGGCAGCTTATACGTATTTCTCAATGTACATGTCGTGCGCGTGGTTCATTATAATTTTTGTCTAGGTTAGTCTAGTTACAAGAACGTAATGAATTTTGATTTCTTTCTCTATTTCTCTTGCTTTGGCAAGGTGCTACTATGTTGAACACAAGAGCTACATATCCTGAAGGGTGCACGATGGGCTTTGTCGTTAGAGCATGCTTTAGATTTTAATAGACCACAATGTAAACAAACGGAAAGGGGCGTTCTGTTCCTTGTGTCCTCTGTTTTTATTGCGCTCTGTATTGAAACTGAACTGATGCTGCAAATCACTTTCCTTGGTACGATATCTGCTGCGAAACACTCTTGATGGACCCGATGGTTGATGTTTCGGCACCCAGAACAGGAGCCTTAATTTTTTCACAATCATTGTGAACAAGGCTCCCATTCTGGGTCCCGCATCGTCAACGCATTTTTATTTTCTTGTGGTCGGTGTCCTCATCTTTTTTATTCAATGATTTTTCCCGACCAGACGGGCGTCCGTGGAAGCCTTGATTGCATCCCCATAGTATCTACAGAAAAAGTAGGTACATAGTAACACTGGCAAGCAAACATTCATTGCATCCAGTATATCAGCTCAGCGGTTTCCACCGTGAGCCCCATTTTACAAGAACACCGTAAGTTAAAGTGTATTTGTTAGCGATGGATGTGCCACCAAAGCGTATATATTTGACACTTAAAACACCTTGTTGTCGATTTCGTGTTCGGGCAACACCACCTAAATATTTGGATCGGGCCCCTGTCGGGCCCGATCTGCGGTCGGGCCGGGCCGGGCCGGGTAGGCGAATTTTTTCCTCGGGTACGGGCCGGGCCCGGGTCTCAATTTGAGTCACCGGGTCGGGCTCGGGCGGGTAAGTTTAAACAAGTTCCGGGCCCGAGCCGGGCCCGGGGCGAAAAATCCTGGCCCGTGCAGTGCTCTAATTCAACTACGTAATTTTGATGTGGGCTCGATACAGCGCAGGCATATTCGAGTTTAGGGCTGACATGTACTTCATAGGCGAATTTTCGGATGTAACTCGGGTATAAAGCGAGCCTTTAGTGAAGCCAAGTGTTTTCGATGTGTGTGCGACTAATATCGTGATGCGTTCGTACAGTTGAGTTTTCCAGTAATAAGGGCACCTAGATGACGGTACGAATTTACGCGTGAAAGGGTCGTGAAGTTTGAAGTGTATGAATAATTTAGGGTGAAATGCTTTCGCGACAGTTGCATGCTCTTACGTTTAGATACATTTAGCTTCATCAGCCAGAGGGCGCTCCAAGTTTCTGTTGCATCAGTGTCTCTCTGCAGAAGTTTCTGGTCAGTGGTAGAAGGTATGCGACGATAAAGAACGCATTCGTCCGCAAATAGGCGAACCGTGGACGAAATAGCACTAGCAAGGTCGTTAATGAAGACTACAAATAAAAGTGGTCCGAGGACAGAGCCTTGAGGTACGCCTGAAATAACTTGAGATAAATTGGAAGGGTGGTTGCCAATAACAGCAAACTGAGTGCGATCTGAAAGGAACGAAGAAATCCAGGACAGTGTTAAGGGATCTAAGGATAGACGTCAGACTCTGCCCAGGCGGCGCTGCGAAAAACGTCGCCACCAGCGCTCTCATCGCCGCCCTGGCCATAACTGGGTAGTGCACAGAGAGCCGTCCGCAAGCGAATGTGCGTAGGCCACTATAGAACCCCCCTCTTTCGCTCGTGTCGAGGGCTATTTCCTGAAAATCAAGGACCTGGAAAGCTTCTTCCGTCAATCCACCCTCGCTTCAGAAAAGTAGGAAGCTCATCAAAGTGAATAACTGCGGCTACAATGCAAAAGATGTTTCAGCTATTTCGGCGTGCTGCAACTCGCAAGCAGCGAGCATCGCATGACATCAAGTTCAAGGCACTCCGACGTGCGTTCTGCAACGCCTAAATGCGTTAAATTTGGGCATATACAAAATGTCAAAGCGATGAAGTACGTACACGAGCAATGTTTCTTACGATCAGTGGTACAAAGCTCGCTTTATCAGGCATGAATGGTCCCGGCGATTTTCGCCTTTGCAGTTGCATTCTCCATCCATCTCTCACTTCCTGTGCGTTGAACTGTTTTATTACATATCCTCGAATGTTCTGTTGTCGGTTGTTTTCCGTTTATATATACTGCAAATTGGGATACGTGCGTGTCCACTTTCTCGGCATACAACGAAAGGCAGAACCGTGGCGCCGTGGCCTCCGAGATAGCTCCGGCAATCGCGGAGACCACGGGTAAGAAAAACCTGACGGTGGTCACGACCAAAATTTTGCGATTTACTTGTATGATGCACACGTTAGCATTTGCTAGTTAAAGCCGGGACTTTGAACCCTTCAATGCGTACGTGGGCGATGCTGTGTGATGACGACCAGTTGAGATTATGGTTGGTCGCGGAGTGCGCGATGTTTATCGCGCGTTTCACCAGTCTGCATTTAACTGCTGCACGGCGCGCACCGCGGTCTGAGGCTCTGCGGGAGCTTCATAGTCAAGGTTACTCATAACACTAACAGGAGACCTACATTATCACACGTTCTCATGCGACCGGCTGTGGAGAACGCGAGTAATTCGCTTACCCAGCACGTTCGCAACGGCCCGTATCCAGAGCTCTCGCCGTTCTGCGTCGTGCAACAGCTACAGAAATCAGTAAAACAAGTCCTTTACGTCCGTGGCAATTCACAACGCAACAGCAGCTTCGACTGAAGCCCTTCTTCGTAGTGCGCGGAGCTGTTGCGTCTGCTCTTGTTTTCGCCGTCGTTCTGGCACGCACTTCACGGCGGTTCGGTTGCGCGTCCTACTAGCGGAGATAAATTCGTAGCTCTTTTTCGGAGTGTTCAATGCGCCAACACACCAAATATTTAGGTTAATTGTTTCCAACTCGCTAGTTGCACCCGGTTGCACAGCAAACTGTGCAAGGGAGCCGGACTTTGCACTACCCAAAACTGCTCCGACAGGTGGCGCTACGTGTCTGCAAAACTCCAGAGTCTGACGTCTATAGGGAGGAAAGTTTAGCCATCAGAAGTTGATGTGGGACCCGGTCAAACGCTTTAGAAAATCCTAAGTAGATAATATCAGTTTGGAATAAAGAATCTAAGTTTAAGTTAAGGTCAGTGGTGAACTCGTAAAGCTGGGTACCGCAAGAAAATCCAGAGCGGAATCCATGTTGCTCGAAAAAAAAAAAGAAAGAAATTTGGTCCAGCTGAGAAGCGACTTGTGAGTAAATGATATGTTCTAACATTTTATGTTCTGTCCTTGCTACGCTTTGCAGAGGCAATCACTCACAATCGCTTTAGCTCGCCTTGAACACAGACCGATGCCCCTAGCAACTATTCAGAAGTCATCCTGGAATGAATGAATAAACTTTATTGAAGGTTAGTTCGGGCAGTTTCGGGCGGAAGGGGCAAAGAGGGGATTAACCCCTGTCCCGTCTCAGCCTCCGTCGATGATGATGGGGGTGCCTCGGGTGACGGCTCGAAGTCCTTGGACCCGTGCGGCATCTTCGGCTTCCCGGACATCCCAAAGCCAGTCGGCCAGCTCGTCGCTGGTGGGCAGGGGCGTCGCCATGGGCAGGGGCGTCGCCATGGGCGGGGGGGGGGGGCTTATGGGGCTCTAACCTTCCCCCTCCGAAATTTTTTTGTACTCTCATATATTGCCGACCACAACAGCTACCTGCGCCGGAAACCATCCTAGATTCTTTTTCAAGAATTAATTTTCGCAGTCGAACACACTCTTGTGCGACCATTGCTGACGCCTGGCGGCCCCGTCTTGTCTGTATCGGGCTGCACAGAGCATTATAGCGTGAGAACTACCCTGCAAACACAGGCGTCGGGCTAAGGATTGCAATTTGGCGACGCAGCGACACGCTAATTCACGGGCTCCGCTTTCCCACGCTGTGCCGTACCCCGAAGGAGAAACTATCGTTCAGGGGGGTAGCCAGAAATGTTTTCTGGGGGGGGGGGGGGTGAGGGGGAGGGGGTTCAACTATACTTTATGTATGTTCGTGCGTGTGTTTGTGTGTGCGCGATGATGGCGGTCCCGTTGTCGTTCTTCCATGCACGAAACGCAAACAGTAACAAAAATGACTTTTTGTCGCTTTAGGGTCGCGCAAAAAAAAAAATTAGACAATATTTTTCTGAAATATAATCACCTGAAGAATTTATTTTAGCAATAAAATAATTACACATTTTTGGACTGCATTTCGCGAGAAAATTCGACCCTCAAATTGTTAAGAAATAACAAACGATGATGATGCGAAAGATGCGCTGCAAAGTCTTATTGTTACCACAGGTGTCACAAAGAGAGTAGTCGGCTCTTGCTGCTAAAAACAAAAAAAAAAAAACAAAAAAAAATGATTATGTGCGGAGCAACTAGACCGTCTGGGCCTCTGGCCTGGACTCCCCGCTGAATCCCGGGTTGAAGTACAGCTTCTTCCTCCAGCCTTCCAGCACCACACTGCATGTCTGCCTGCCACCATCGTGGGCGGAACGATTCATGACTTTATCTTGCACATGATACATCAGCTTCTCCAGGTGCATGGTGCAGGCATGTTGACTGAACACTTCGTAAATGGCCGAGAGAAACCAAGAACCAATCACTTCGTTTTTGTGGGACTCGTGGCCGTAGACGGTCGAGTAGGCGACGTACATATCGGACCAAGTGGGCACACGTTCCGGCTTTCTCGAGGGCGGCGACTGTGGCGGCTCAGGGCTGTGGCCCAGCATCTGCAGTGTCATGCGCGATGATGGCGGTCCCGTTGTCGTTCTTGCCTGCACGAAACGCAAACAGTTGAGCAGTATATACATATTCCATGTTTCTAAACAGGGGTAGGCGCCGTCAACATACTGAGGCGCTTGTAGCGACGTTGCGGCCCGTAGGCTGCGCCCAGCCCAAAGCTCACCACCGCCTTGTATGATCCCGTGACAACTGTCATACAAGCTGCAAAGCTGTCTCCGACCACAGCGCCTCGAGGAGCCTCCCACGTGTTCGCGCGAGAGGCTCCCCGACGCGCTAGTTTTGCCAGATTGGCAAGCGTGGAAATTCATGGTTTTGCCAATTCATGGTTTGCCTATATTGCCAATTTTCCATGGTTTGCCAATTTTGAATTTTGCCAGTTCATGGTTTTGCCAGCGTGGCAAGCGACATGACACATTAGACGCCGACAGCTCGGGCCCCTAAAATACACAACAAAAAAAGATCGCGGATACGGCTCATTCTTCAAGAATGCCCGAACTTGAGATCTTTTTTGCTCCGCCTGTAGGACAGTAAGACAGACAGACAGACAAAGAACTTTATTGAAGTCCTGAGGGACTAGCCGGGAAGGACCCGCTGGGGTCCTCGGCTCGCCGCTGGCTGCTCCCATGTCGGAATCGGGAGGCCATGCCTCTCCGCTCTTTCACGGGCCCTCTGGACGGCCGTTGACTGGATATCGAGGGCAGTACTTGCTATGGCGTCTTCCCAGTCCTGTTCGCTGGTGTGTGATGTGTCCCATAACGCAGAACACTGCCAGAGCATATGAGATAGAGTGCTAAATGCCTCCCCGCAATCCGGGCACTGTGGATCAATATCTTGATTAATCCGGCTTAGGAAACCTCTCGAGGGATATGACCTCGTCTGAAGCATCCTAAGCGTCATCGCTTGAGCTCTGCATAGTTTTGGGTGTGAAGGCGGGTAGCGCCTGCGTTCCTCTCTATAGTGCGAGACGATCTCATGAAAAGTTAATAAGGGGTCTCTGTGCTCGATCTCTTCCGAATCCAATGAAGCCTCACCACGTCGTCGCGGCGCGTGAGTTCTCGCGCACGACGGTGAGCAACCTCATTGGGGTTCGGACGGCCCGGCAGCACGTCGTCGCCCATGTGAGCCGGGAACCACGCGATGTAATGCATGGTGGCAGAATTATAAATTGACTTTCTTTTTAGAAGCGCTGCCGCCTCGCTAGCAACCATTCCGGAGGCGAAGGCCCCTGACGGCTGCTCGGGAGTCCGTGTAGATATATGGCCGCCTAGGAATCCTGCATCGCCAGAGCAACCGCCACCTGCTCTGCCACGTCGGCCGTTGCAGCGGCTACTGAGGCCGCATATAGGAGCTTGCCCTGTTCGCTGACTGCAGTGACCGCGAATTTACCGGAGCGCCCGTACTGAGCGGCGTCCACAAAGGCTTCCATGCCTACCGTTTTCTTTAATATCGCTCTAGCACGAGCTGCTCGCCTGCCCACATTATGCTGTGGGTGCACGTTTCTGGGGAAGGGACCGACGACGTAGGTCCCTCTTGATTTCTCGTCCAGCTGAACCGCGTCACTTTGACTGTAACGCGGTCGCAAGCCCGCCGCTTCTAAGAGGCACCTACCCGCGCTGGAGCCCTGAGAGCCTCGTGATCTGTGCCTGAACGCTGCGCTTCTATTAGTTCGAGGGTGGTATTGAGAACACCGAGCTTCATTAGCCTGTCCGTGCTCGCCGTGACGGGAATACCCAGTACCTTTTTGACACTTTTCCGCATCAGCGTATCGCTTGTCCCTTTCGGTTTTAGTCCAATGCAAGGCCGATACCACATAGTTGATGTGGCTCATGAGAAAGGCGTGGTGCGCTCTAAGTAGGTTGTCCTCGCCCAGCCCCCCCCTTCTATTCGAGACTCTAAGGATTAATCTGAGAATGTTCTCGGTTTTAGAGGTCAGATGCGCAATTGTTTTGGCATTACATCCCCCTGGCATCGAGCAACAGTCCGAGAATTCTGATCGAATTCACCCTGGGAATCTTCTGGCCGGCCCGCGTGTAAATGTCTATGGGGATCTGTTCGAGCGGCACGAGCCCCCCGAACTCCCTGCCTTGCCGGTCTGTATAACATGAGCTCCGACTTGGCTGTGGAAAGTTGGAGACCCGTGCCCTCCAGGAAAGATTCGGTCACGTCTAAGGCCTCCTGGAGCGCCTGTTCCACTTCCGCCTCCGAGCCTCCCGGGCACCAGATCGTAATGTCATCGGCATACAGCGCGTGTCCCACATTTGGAACAGCGGCCAGCCGCTTCGAGAGCCCGTGCATTGCAATGTTGAACAGGAGGGGGAGAGATCACCGCCCCTTGGGGTGTGCCTCTGTTTCCTAGCACGAATGGTTCTGATTTGGTTTGACCCACCTTGATGACCGCCGTCTTGCTCTTCAGGAAGGACTCCACGAACGCGAAAAATCTACCTCCTAAGTTCAAAGCGGAAATCTCGCGTAAGATAAAGTCGTGCGACACGGTGTCGAAGGCTTTGGACAAATCTAGTGCCAGAATGCCCCTGACGTCTCTGGTCCTGTTGTCAATAACCTGAGTTTTAAGCAGTAACATGACGTCCTGCGTGGAAAGTGATGGTCTGAACCCTACCATGTTGTACGGGAACAACCCCTCGCGCTCTATGTGTTTCGAGCTCCTGTTGTGGATCATGTGCTCGGCAACCTTACCTAAACACGATGTGAGCGAAATGGGCCGGAGGTTCTCCAGGCTTGGGGGCTTTCCAGGCTTAGGAATCAGTACCACCGTCGCCTGTTTCCACGAGTCCGGAACGTGGCCTTCCTGCCATACCTTGTTTATTGCCTTCGTAATTGGGCTAATGGACCGGTCGTCCAAGTTCCTCAAGAGCCGGTTGGTTATGCCATCTGGCCCAGGGGGCCGACCTACCATTGAGATTGTGAAGAACTTCCCTGACGTCCGCCTCCGAAAACAGATCATCGAGGTTTGGGGCGTCCTCCCCTTCATATAGAGTTTCCAAAATTTCCCAAACACTTTCGACATATTAGATAAAGAAGTGCGCTAAGAGTAATAAGGCCCGTATTCTGAAACGCTCCTTACCTCAGACCATTTCCTTACCTTACGTGAGGAGCCATTCATGCCTCCTTACCTTAAGGAGCTCCTTGAGGGAGCCAGCGTATTATGAAAGCTTCATTCTGCCTTCCTTTGCTAAGGGCCGCCTCAGTAAGGTAAGGCGCGTGTTTCGCAAGTCTGGGATCGAAAGTACCTGGAAATACGGACTAAACGTCCTTTTTTTTAGCAAAAATAAGCAATATTTTTTACGCATACCAATGAATAATAACGTGTACACTGCTTTTTCGCCACACAGACGCACATTCTTTCCCGTTTATTTAACTTTCGCCTGTTGCAGCAGCGAAAAAGGAAGGTCGAGCAACCTTGGACCTCATTGCTTTCATTGAAGAATTTCAACAGCCCGTTGCGTGACCACGAGTAATAAAGGTCGTTTAAAGGATTTAGGACCTGCGTAAGATTGATTTTCAGAACCGAGCAGTGTTAAGCTTACGAAGTTTCCTCGCTTTGGCAAAATTTCGTTTCCAATAAACTCAGGTCCAAGTAAATGATTTTTCACTGTTCAGAGCAAGGGCGTGCCTATCGGGTCGTGCATCGCGCCTTCTTAGAGCGACCTGTTTCTAGAAGATCCAGGCAGTCTTACAGCAGGGGTAGCGAGGAACCCAATTCCTGAGAGTACTCAAATATGTCGACGATTTATAAGTCGTCTTAGTGAGGCTACGGTCAACTGAAAGCAGACGGCGCAAAAGAGTCGAAAGGTAACGGTGATTCCGAAGAAGCATTAATTTGCCCATTGACTTAAGTATGTCGGCGCTTTCGGGGTAAGTGTAGTTTTTTTTCGCCCAGCACAAGCTTCGTTTGCCTTTTTTTTCTTTTTTTTCAAGAATAACTCTTACAGTAAAACGAGAATATCTTTGTGACCTGAACCACCGTAACCGATTTGTGGCATGTACGAGGGGCTTTGTGTACAGAATCCCCTTGAGCTGCTGTGCATGCTACGTGGGTCAAAGTGGCAGATGGTGGAACGGTCGACTGCGAGAGCATGCCAACAATGTTAGAAACGGAAAGGAGGGTCTCCTGGGCATATATTGAAGCGCATGCGGCGGCACCCGTGGGTTCAAGGTGATTTTCTCCTACGCGGATGACCACACCTGCATCATTGTGGAAGCAGCTCGCATGACATGTGAAGAATGCAAGAAACCATCGTTAGCCTTATCCAAGCGGGAGCTGTTGTTCCTAGAAGAAGCCAGCACTAACGGTGGGCGATGAAGGCGCCTTTGTCGCGTGCCTTGTGTGTCTTCCTGGCTTTTTCTCTCTTCCTATAAAACGCCTGTAGGGAACAAAAAAGCTTGAGTTAGGCAGTCACTTCACCTTCGCTGTGTACCTCGTCCTCTTCGCGCTGCGTCATCTTAACGAAAAGTTTTGACTACCGTTAAAGAGCCTCACTTTCGAAAACATGCATGGCAAGTAATTTTCAGCGACCACGAGAAGGATATAATCACAGAGCTTGTGCACAAGTACAAGGCATCGATTTAAAATGACAAATCGAATGCAGTGTTTCTCACAGGTACTTCAGAGGTGCACCCCTTTAGTGCGAGGAGCGAGTTAAGGAGGCATGAAGGTTGCCCTAGCGCTACCTTAACTTGAGGGAGCACCAAAGAAGGCCTCAGTGCGGGAACCTTGGTAAGGAGCACTCCAGAATACGCAATAAGGCATCCTCAAGCAGTTAAGGCCCCCTTACTGAGGTAAAGAGCGTTTCAGAATACGGGCCTAAGTACCAAGAGTGACGTCAAGTGGTAACGAAAAATGCTCAAGACTTTTCTTTAAAAATGAAATATTTCGAAAGCTTATTAAAAAAAGCGCTCATCTCCTATTTTTTTAGACTTTCTAGAATCGCAGCTAAGCAATTGGCCCAGAAAGATCTAATATGTCGGAGCGGCAGCAGCCCTGCAGCCCAGGAGCCCTGAATTCGCATGGCTTGTTTTGCAGGTTGGTTATTACTCCCCCCGTTCCATTTAGGTCAGATTCTCTTTACCTAATTATTAGGGGTGTCCGAATATTCGAAAATTTCGACTAACGAATCGAATAACGTTTTATGAGATTCGGTGCTCGAATGGAATAGTGCATATTCGAAATACCGAATATTTTTCGAATACTTTCCGAATGATCAGCAACGACGAAATAATGGCTAAGCAAAACGTTTTCTTGGGCTAGTTGGTTCATGACTTCTGAAGGAAAAATTGTAGCGAAAAGCAAGACACGGATATACAAAGAGCACGGGGACTGTGTCTTTGTGCTCTTTGTCTGTCCGTGTCTTGCTTTGCGCTACAATTTTTCCTTCAGAAGACGAAATAATGCTCGAAATAACAACGCGCTAGAAAAGCGAGGAATAACTTTTCTTGTTCTCATGTTCGAACAACTTATATGCATGCAGCCCATGTACCTACAGGACAATCGACGCTATACTGATCACACGAAGAAGTCGCATTCGCTTAAAACTCCAGGGTCACCAAAGCGTCAGTGTCATCTATCCACTATCGTCAAAAAGACATTATGACGATGCTAACTTATGAAAATTGCTTGATATTTATGTATCAGTTTGTTTTAAAAGCTGTTGACCAAGTACTACCTTGAATGTTGCAGCCCCTGCCATATTTAATCTTGCAGTTACAAAATATTTCGAAGGCTTTAGTTGCTGCTGCATATGACCATGCCTCAGGTAAAAAAAAAAATTGTGGTATTTTTATACCTTAGCAGTAATCGTAATGCTCCTTTGATAAATCTTGTGAATATTTGTTTCAAATATAAGCCGGCAGATCACACGCTCCGGGGGAATCGATGTAATGCGAAGCCGTCAGCAAGGAGCCGCCTTCATTTAAGTCACGGCGCACATGACATGCACATCAATATTTTCATGTTATCTCCTATTATATAGGATCCTCATACAGTCGCGTCGCACAACACCAATTTTGGTGTATAATAAGCGAGCGAAATGGCCACAAGCTCACCATGAGCGTGGCCCGTAAGTCATTGCGAACATGACATGCATGTTGTTATATTCATGTTACCACCAGTCATATATATCCTTCATACAGTCACGTCGCGCAACACCAATTTTGGCGTAGATCAAGCGGTTGCAACAACCGCGAGCTCACCATGAGCATGACATATAAGTCATGGCGGACATGACATGAATATCATTTATGTCAATGACACAGTCACGTCACGGAATACCAATTTTGTTGCACATCCATTAAATTGAACCGCTGCAAACGCCCCGACACATGTAATTTATGAATGACATGACATGCGTGTCATGATTTGTGTCTTAAGACTTGTTAATTATGTTCGTCATACTCTGTTGTCATGGGATACAAATTTTGGTATTTGTCAAGTTAACGGGGCCCTCTAACGCTTCAAAACATCGGTGCTGACTGCATCAACACGTAGTGGCGCTCGGCAGAACTATTGCGAGCGGAAATGACGATGGATGGCGCAGGCTTGTGATTGGATAAATGTAATGCTAGATGTAATTGCGGCGTTGCATGAAAAATAAAGAATATTATTGCATTTCTTTTTTCTTTAGCGTTATTTTTCACTGAACGCGGAATAGACTAAAGCTCTCCGAAGTTTTCAACTTGAAAACTGCAGCGCCGCGAAAGAATGCGCAGAACGCCACGGGCCACGGTACTGGAGGATGCGGGGCGGGAACGCTCCAGGCGCCGTTGTTTGAAGAAACTGAATTTAAGAGCGTTGACAGAGACGCCATCGCAACAAGATAGATCACTAAACCTACAAAAAATTATAGAGGCGCTCGCGAGCAGCCTTGTTTCGCACGTGCGGTTCACTCTTCAAGCACCACATTTTAGATGTGAAGCATCTTATGGCGAAGCTTAATCCGGTGGTGGTGGTGGTGGTGTGCCGCGTGGCCTCACTTACTGCGCATGCGCGAACCCTTTCAAAAAAAAAAACAACATCCTCTCCCCCCTCTTTCTCCTCATCCCTCCCCCGCGGCAACCACACCCTCACTGCGCATGCGCCTCCCCTCCTCTCTCTCCTCCTGCGCTCCCCCCTCTCTCCTCTAGGCATCGCTGCCCGCGGCGTCCACACTCCCACTGCGCATGCGCGTCCCCCCTCTCTCTCCTCTCCTACGCTCCCCCCCTCTCTCCTCTAGGCATCCCTGCCCGCGGCGTCCACACTCCCACTGCGCATGCGCGTCCCCCCCTCTCTCTCCCTCTCCTACGCTCCCCCCCCCTCTCTCGCCTCGCGACGCCGACGCAGGCAGCGTCTGCTAGCGAGTTTCTTGGTTGAAAAAACCGACTGCTCGCGCTGCACAATCGTTCACTGGCCACCCCGTATATATGGCAATGGATCTTGACCTGCAAGGTGGTGCCGGTGGGAGATTTCTCCTGTGTGTTGTTGCAGAATAAAAGAATTCGCATTGTGCGGGTTAACTAAAAGCGGACTGCGGGTCTCTGTGTCCAATCGGAGTCTTCCGTCTATCATTGCCCATTAGCAGCGATTGGCATGTTCCAGTAGGAAACACCGCTCCATCACTGCGTGCTTTGCGCCTCCCCAGTTTTCTCTGCTGCGCAACGCTGCGATGAGCGCCAGTGTCAACGCCGCCGCCAGTGTAAGCGTTAGCGCCCGCTGCTTCACATCTACACATGGTTCCCTTTAGCGGGAGATGGTGTAATTTTTTTTGTTACCTTCGCAACGGCGTCTCAATACGTTGGAATTAACGGGCAATATGGCATGCAAGCTTCCGGTACGTAAGAGCTTTCAGTTCATTTCATTGGCGAGTCAGCCGACGTCACAGGGCGAAGGAAACGTGGTCAGGTGACCCCGCCAAAAATTGAGTTGAGGGCAGGCATCCATTTTATTGTATTTTGAATTTTCTAGGCTGAATAACTTCGGAATGCGTGCCCTTATCACTGCCGTTTTTGCTGCACTAATTTCTTCAGCCTTCAGTCTACACAACCCGATGGTCAAATATGTAAAACAATGAGGTCGTGAAAAGTGTAGGAGAGCCCCTTTAAAGAAACGGCTGCAAGAGCTCCAAGACCGTGGCAAGTAAATCATGTCATTCATGACAATTGTGTCATGATTTTCATGATATGACTAGTCATTTATGTTCTTCATACAGTCATGTTATGCCATACCAATTTTGGTACACATCCAATTAACGGTACGATCAGGAGAGCACGAAGTCGCAGGTGGCTAGACAGACAGACAGACAGACAGACAGACAGACGGACGGACAGATAGATAGATAGATAGATAGATAGATAGATAGATAGATATAGATAGATAGATAGATAGATAGATAGATAGATAGATAGATAGATAGATAGATAGATAGATAGATAGATAGATACGCTCAAAGTCGCTGAAGTTCGCTAAGAAATGCTTCGCATTTAAAATGCCGTAGAATTCTTGGGCTGTATTGAAAATTTTGTTACCAGTCTAGGGCCGCTTTCAAAATGGCTGCCGTACTATTCTAAAATTATTCGAACAGTATTTCGATTTGTATTCGTATTTGATTTGTTGTCACCACTATTCAATTCGTATTCGATTCGGTTCATTAATTCACTATTCGCACACCTCTACTAATTATGCTAGCGCTCCTAGTGAACTGTGCTGGTGTGAAAAGCTTGTTGTGATCATGCTTGAAACTTTCGCTTTGCGGAGATATTGAGACACATCCAGGTCCTTCTACTGAAGAACTACTACAGGAAATTCTCGAGTCACAAACACAAATGAATTCTAAGCTTTCCTTACTTGAACAAAAACTTTACAAAGTTGCAGCGACGTGCGCGAGACTGTTAAAGCCTTGAAACCACAGTACGCAAAATGGAACAGACAATTAAACAGCAAGATAACCAAATCGATGAATTAGAAGACAGGGCTAGGAGAAATAGCGTCATTGTGTACGGAGTCCCGGAGAGTCCCAATGAAATACGAGAAGCCATTGAAAACTGAGTAGTGAACGGCATTTCATGAGATCGCCTCAGTGTGGACGTAACCTCAGTAGGAAGAATTCACAGGCTGGGGCAAAAAAAAGCCAGGCCTGCGCGGAACGCGCACCACAGTCACAGCGAAAGCTGGAAGAGCGCCCTTTCTAGACCCTTTTTTAAACGCTCTTGGGACAACTACTACAAGCACGCTTGCATGGTACCCACTATACGCCATAAACCATCTTAATTTTTCTGTAGTGGGGAAGCGTCCACTATGCGATTATTCGTCATTCTACGGAAAAGCGCGGTACCCACCACACACTTGTAACGCATTATGCGCACTTTGTTGATGCTGTGGCTGACGACGATGAAGAATTATGTCTGAAGCTTTTGTAATGGGTTGGAGCATTGAAAGATCCACTCGTTACGCAATTGGCATTGTATGACGCCTGGTTGTTACTTTGCTGTTCTAAAACGCTTTACTACACATGTTAACCCGATTCCTTGCCCGACATTAAGCCTGCATAGGGTCAGTTTGCAACGCAGTTTCAAGCACCGGCGTAGCTCAGTGGTGGAATGCTGGGCTGCCACGCAGAGGGCCCGGGTTCGATTCCCATTCTGTCATAGTTTTTTTTATTTATTTAGTTTTTTATTATTTCGCGTGATAGTGGTTACGGACACCGGTGGCGGCGGCGGTGACCGGTTATTTTGAAGCTTTATAACTACAAGGAAAAAGAAGCAATTTTCAGAACTGCCGAAAACTGAAAGGAAGAGACATAAGCATTTAACACGACTACTCATCTAAAACGCAATGTAAAAAAGAAATCAACTGTGGCGCTCGGCGCAATCAGATAAACAGGCAAAGGTGGAGCTTGTCAGCGACATACTTTATATCAATGGAACGGCTTACACATGGGTTCTAGACGCCCAGGCACGTGTACGATTTCCCAAAGATTGAGCTTCGCTGTCCCGCGACAATACATGATATGAAAAGCCACAGCGAATAAGGCTGATAAGCGTTAACGCCAGAAGCATTGCTAGCAAAGACGCTAGAAAGTGTCCTTGCTATGTTTGATTACAACTTTGTGACATGCATGCTAAAAATAACCATTATTTCTAATGCAGTTTTAAACATTTTTGTTACTTTGCAGAAATTTTTTTTTTGCCTCCAAAGCCCTCCTTCACCCCCCGTCTGCCATTGACCGTGCGGCCCCCCGCTGTGTCAGCTTCATGCAGTTTGGCCCCCCGCCTGAAAAGGTTGCCGACCCTTGTTCTAGAAGTGCTCCTTCCTTGGGTCGAATCTCGCATGGAACTGTTATTTCAGCCCCAATGGTCATAGGGCGTGAGGCAGGCAGTGAAGCAAGAGTGAGCCCAGAAAAAAAGTGCTCAGGTGCAATGTCAAGATTTTACGCGCTTCTTGCTCCTGTTGAGGTGACCTTTCGGTTCGAGTTACACGCGGCTGGGGTAGCGCCTTGTGGAAGGAGCCAAAGGCTGCCGTAGTGACTCGTCGTGGGGAGTGTCAGCCGCACGGATTCACAGGGGTTCGCAGCACTTTTCACACTTGACCGCATGACGGGTGGTGAGTGTATGTGTGAAGTTTTCGTTGCCACGCTGGTACCACTGTGAATCGAATGTATATTATTACCATAGTCCCAGTTATGACAAAATGGTAATGGTGCCCAAGCCATCTCTGAGCCATTGATGAAGGCCAAGAACTACCTAAACGGAATGCTACAAAATACGTCCGTAGGGAAAATGAGAAACAAGAAAAACACCACGCACTTCCCCGGCAGGCCTGTATGAAGAATAGCTTGGGCTTTCCTTGCAGGGCTGGGCAGTTCTCGTTGTTGAAGAGTGTGTACAGATGGTCGTTCAAGTACACCTCCTCCCAATCCGTGCCGAAAATTGAGCCCCGAGTGCCGTGTGACATCAGGAATACCACCAGGCAGTCGGCCTCTTCGTGCTCCTCGGACTGAGCCGCCTCCACCAGCTTTTGCTTCATGTCCTTAAAAAAAAAGAAAAAAAAAAGAATAAGACAGGGACAAATGGTTTGTCCGTAGTTCTACATGAAGCAATGAATTTTGTACTAGTAAGAGTGGTCAGGAATCAGGACACCAGCAATTTATGCAAAATTCACAGCTCGGGCGGCGTTTATGGCCTGTGTTCTGGCGAAGTAATAACAACTAGCTGTGTGAGAACAATGAAAACTGCACAGGGTTGCCGTTGGTGGCTACTTTGCGCCAAATTGGCTACTTTTTGGCCCCGTCTGGCGACAAAAATTTGCAGTTGGCGCCATGGCTATTTTCTGGCTACTTTTAAAGTGCTGATTTGGCGCATTAAGTGGCCATTTTTTCTCATTTTTTTCAGACGAAATACAATGTTTTTAGGCTTTTCTTTCGCTTCAGCGGATGCGTACGGTCGTTCTCCACCCACCAGTAGGCTGGTGCGCATCGAGGCACCCTTACGCGACGCTTATCGCGTCTCCAAATATGGAGTGGCGAATTTACGTGCGTGGTGACGAACGCGTGGTCAGCTCGGGGCTCAAGCTTCCCGCCATCTGTTGTGATGCTACGCGCAAGTTTTACGAGTAATTTTAATGCGCAGTGCGTGTTCTCGTGTAAATTTCCGAAAACAGACATCTGCAACAAAATTTACCTGGCCTGTTCATCTACAACCAGAATTTCGTCTGCAGCTTCAACGAAAATATGTTTCAACTAGTCCGCCTCGGTGGATCAGTGGCTAGGGTGCTCGGCTGCTGACCCGAAGGTCGCGGGTTCGATCCCGGCCGCGGCGGTCGCATTTCGATGGAGGCGAAATGGTAGAGGCCCGCGTACTGTGCGATGTCAGTGCACGTTAAAGAACACCAGATGGTCAAAATTTCCGGAGTCCTGCACTACGGCGTCTCTCATAATCATATCGTGGTTTTGGGACGTTAAACCCCACATATTAAAAAAAAAATTTTTTTCAACTCACATGTTCCTACTGACTTGCTGGCTGGATATTCAATATAACTTTGTGTTTGGCAAAAACTCATTCTACATAAAATATATGCATGTGTAATGAATTGATCATAATTCGTTCACTGAATTTATTTCCAACTTTATCGGTGGCTTTCTATGGTCTTACTTATTCAAAATGCTATTATTTATTGATCAATACTAAAAAATCTGCCCATAATACCACTTCTGTTCCATTTGGCTGCAAATTTGGCGATAATATTAAATGGCATGGCTACTTTTGGCTTGAGTTCTGGCTCCTTTTCAAGTCCACCCAACGGCAACCCTGACTGTCAAAATAGATCGCACACGTGCATATGAGGGAAAAAACGGGCTATAAATGTTGAATCTTTCCAAATTCCTGATGCTAATTTACGCCTCAAGGTTGCTTAGCTCCTTCCTTACCGCTGAGAAAATGGGTATTTTTTTGTAGGTTGCACTAGATCCTTTTTGCTCAAGAAACTACTGCACCTAATGCTTTATGTATCACATAAACGAAAAGCAGAATGCATGAAATTTTCACGCATAGAAGTTTCATTAGTGAGATGTACGTTATGCGAGGGATATAAATTGCCAAATTTAAAATTGCGGGACAAAATTGAACACAGTTTGTGAAGACACGCTTCTATGCACTAAGGAAAAAGTATAACACAAATTATTCAATAAAGAAAATGTGCTGTTGTCTAATAGGCACCATCTCAGAAAAAATTCAGAATTTTTCATTGTAGAGCACGTCCCCGACAAAAATCTTACTGTAAGCCCTACAATTGGGTGTGTCTTGCGGGAAAGCAGTCCCTCGATGCAAACTATAGCGTAACGTCGCATGTCTTACAGTAAACTCTTGTTTTCTGCTTGGTTTCCTCGTAACACTTACATGTCTTACAGTTTTCTATAAGATTCCGTCCTGGCAGACTGGTGCTGAAACGCGAACTGAGACGGCCAAAAGAAGAAAGCGAAGCTCACGAATGTTCCAGGCTGGTTTGCGTCGTCATTCCTCTCGGAGTCAAAGTTCGGCCAAAAAGCAGCCTCCTCAGGCTCGCTGAAGCTCTTTAAATCGATAAATCAGCCTCAAACCCACCGCAATGCCAATATCTGCGAAATTTCGAAGCGCGCGCTCGCAGCATTCGGCGGCGGCCATGTTAGCTTTCCTATTATGCGATCGCACAACTTCGGAGTGTGTCCGAAAATCAACGCCACGCGGGAATAATACAAACCGCATAAAGCAGAAAACTATAGTATTTCTCCTTCACGGCGGATGTCCGTGATTGGCGCGGGATGTCTCAAAAGCCGCCATTGAAAACATCGATAGAGGGCTATCAATTTCATATGGGCGTGGTACGGAAACAGTTAGAGCCTGTTTGATACAAGTGATGAGCTTGTTACTTGAAGCGACAAAAAAATTTACACCATCTTCCCAAAGGGAACCCCTGATGGGACGCGAAGCAGCAGCGTTGCGCACGGGTGGCGTCACGGGTTGTACGGCGCTAACGCGGGTGCGGCGGTGAGCGCTGGAAGATTCGTTTGAAGCGATGGCTGGCGTAGGTCTTGTCGTTGCGCGTCAGGCGGCAGCTGCGGGCGCTCCGGCGAGCGCGCGGCAGGCGAGGGAGAGAGTGACGTCAGCGCGCACTGCGAGGGGAGCGTGACGTCAACGCGCAGCTGCGGCGTGACCTACTTGGCACCGCTCCAACACCTGCGGCGAGGGGAGCGCGTTGCAGCGCGTTCGTCCGTACGCACGGAGGGACAGCGTTACACAGCCTAGTCAAATAGCCGCTTCGCATCTAAAAAATCCTTGGAGCGTGGGTTGTCACTGCAGCCTACGTTTTGACAAGCGGTCTTGTTTCTTTAAGGGGCACTCCGCCGATTTTTTGACATTCACCGATTTGTATAAAACTTTCAGCATATGTTCTCTTCGGCACCCTGATGATATGTGCCAAATTATACAGCCGTTACTCACTTAGCTTTTTAGAGGACAAAGTTCAAAAATTGGCAGCCGATTCCGAAACACCTGTAAACGCGGGCCAGCCTGGTATGTGACGTAACGTGCCTACCCCTTCTCGCCCAGCAGGCGGATGCAGCGCGCGCTTTCTTCTATGAGGCGACCAGGACGGGAGCATATTTTTTGGGTTTTGCCGGCTGCATAACGCGTTAGTCGTTGTTGACATCGGGTCCTCCAGTAAGCCCGCACAATACCGAGCAACGACGAGATCAATGCGAGGCACGTCAGCTGCTCGACGCGCCGGCGAGTCAAAATCGAAAGGCGATGCTTCCGCGCTCAGATGTAGCAGCTGCACTCATCGCTGAACTCGTCACCGGTAAGTTCAGACGGGCTGACACAGATTGATTCAGCTTCGGATGACATCGCCAGCTTGCTTTTCGCGTGGTGGAAGAAGCATGTGTTTTATATTACACCCTGGCCAGCCGTGGCGGCGTGTAGCGGATTTCGTGGCGTCATTGCATACCCAGCACGGAGCAGCTCCCTGTTTCAGTTTCAGTTTTGACTCATTGTTTATTGCTCATTTAAAGTTATTCACTAGTCTCTCAGTAAAACGAACCACCCTAGCTAATACCGGACTGTAATACTATTTGAAAACGGCATTATCTAAATATGGTCGAAAATACACTCGAGTTCCCCTTTAAGCCAGCGACTGCCTACTTTGGCGCGTGCGCATGTGACCAGCTAACAGGTCACAAGCAGAACCCCCAGGAGCGTGTAGCCTAACACAGCGTCTCCTCTATTTTTCAATGCCAGCCAGATGCGCCCGATCCATCCGTTCACCACCCTCTCCTCTTGTCGTTTCCTACTTTCGCCCAATGCCTAGCCTTCGCGTGCAAGTGGGCTAAGGAAATGCCTTGTGGCAGTACTTGACCGTAGCCTCCTATAGGAGGCTATGACTTGACTTGTGAAGCAGAAATTTACAACAGGTAGCCAGAGAGAGAGGGGTTTATTCACAGAAAGGCAGAGAGGTCGGCTTGAGCGATAGCATGCTCTAGCCTGCTACTCTACACCGGGGGAGGGGAAAGGGGGAAGAAAAAGAGTAATGGATGACGATGGTGAGTTAGAGAGGTGAGTATATACAGTCCTGTCAAATTGAGATGTTATAGCCGTGCATCTAGTCCAGTTGCTCTTAAGAAGGCTATGATCGCTCTTACTACCACAGCTGCACTGTTGGTGTCAGGCCAAGGGCCCAACACAGTCTCATCAGTTAATGACCCACTGAGAAATCGTTCGGTACAAGAAATCAGTGTCTGTCGTTCACGTGCGTATGCCGGACAGCCACAAAATATGTGCTCCAGTGTTTCTGGTACTTGGCAGTCCTCACAATTGGGACCAGGGTCACTGCGTCCGATGATATGTGCGTAATGTCATGTGTAGGCCACACCAAGACGAATTCGGTGGATCATACTTGCTATGTGTCGCTTTAATTTAGGAGGCATGCGGAACCTCATTTCCGGGTCCCATTTGTGTAGTCGCCGGTGTCGTCGCTCCGGTTTGGTCCAGTGCTCAAGTGTGAAGTTGCGCATTACGCAGCGAAGCAGGGCGTTCGTGTCGGGTCGTGAAAACGCTATGCGCACTTCAGGGGCACTGTCGAGGGCGCTTTTAGCTTCAGCGTCTGCCTCTTCGTTTCCCATCACGCCGCAGTGCGCAGGAATCCACTGGAAGGTGACAAGGTGGCCATTTGTTGAAGCAACGTGAAGAAGTTCTGCAATTTCTATAGCCAAACTATAATATGGGCCTTGCCGCAAAAGCGGGTTTGGCATCGCTGAAAATCGTCCATACTCGTGGTTGCTCTTCACCAATAAATCTTATTGCCTCTCGGATAGCAACAAGCTCGGCGGCAGTTGATGTGGTTTTGTGGTTCACCTTGAACCGTCGAGCGATATCCATTTGTGGGATGACAAAGGCTGCAGCGGAGGTGTGTAGCGTGGTAGAGCCATCGGTGTACACGTGCAGAGAATTGCCGTACGTTGTATAAATGTGATGCAGGGTCAGTTGTCTGAGGCCAATTGAAGAAACGAGGGACTTCTTCGTAATCCCAGGAATCGTAAGGCTAACAGGTTGTTTAGGAAGGACCCACGGAGGCACTTCAGGAACACTCGGGGGAGAAAACCTTGATGGTAGAATATTCTCATGTCGTGATATCGCTCTTGAAAAGCTGCTGTTTGGGTGGGTGGCGGGTAGTGCCGATAGCTGGTGCTGCCTGTGTCGGGTCAACAATCGAAGATGTACTCTAAGCGGCTCGCAGAGCATGTATACACCAATGGGACAAGCCCGAGCCTCCGCGATGGTTCCATTCGTTGACGTGCATCGCGGTAGACCCAAGCATTTCAGCAATCCTTGAGCTTGAACGCTCTCTAGTGCATTCACACAGCTAGGTTTCATATTTGAGAGCACCGGCATGCTGTATCGTATGTATCCCACAAATAGAGCATTGTACAATTGAAGTAGTGAAGATTCTGATGGGCCCCATCTTGCTCCTGCCATATTGCGAAGAACGAGAACAAAGTTCCTCAATTTTGATTTAAGTGCAGCGACGTGTCTAGGCCACGATAGATCCGTCTATGATAACCCCAAGAAACTTGTGGTGCGTCACGGCAGGTATCGCTGTTCCATTAATAATTATCGAGTATCTTGACATATGCTTGCGCGTGAATGCAAGCAACGCACATTTGTCAATTGAAAGAGTGAGACCCTGACGTCGTAGATAGTTGACTGTGATCGTAACTGCACGTTGTAGTCGAGCACGCAGTTGTGGACGAGTAGCTCCGGATGCCCATATGCATATGTCATCCGCATATGCGCTGATCTTTACCGTGCTGGGAAGTTCTGCTGCTAGTCCAATCATCGTAACGTTGAATAGAATTCGGGCTGAGTACTCCCCCTTGGGGAACTCCCCGGTGAATATTATATCGATCGGTGTCTCCGTCGCTAGTCGTCATGTAAATGGTACGGCCACTAAGATAACTAACGATCCAGTCGTACAGTCGTCCACCGATGTCTAGATCTTCTAGTGCGTCAAGGATTGCATAATGCAGCACATTATCATAGGCGCCCTTGATGTCTAGGAAGACGGCCGCCACTAGTCTGCGTCGGCTTCTTTCCTCTTCAACGCTGGCGATCAAGTCAACCACACCGTCAATGGCAGATCGGCCTCTTCTGAAACCATTCATAAATGCAGGAAAGGAGTTATTGCGCTCTAGAAGCCACTCTAATCTTGACAGTACCATCCGTTCCATCACTTTCCCGACGCAGCTGGCTAGGGAAATTGGCCTGTAGGAGGAAAGTGCATGAGGGCACTTCCCTGGTTTAGGCAACGCAATAATGCGACTGCATTTCCAATTATCTGGGACTTGCCCCGACTCCCACGAGGTGTTATAGTGAGACAACAGGGTGTGTCGTGCTTCTGTACAGAGATGGCGGAGCGCAGCATACGTGATTCCGTCAGGTCCTGGTGCCGATGAGTGTCGGGAGGCAGAAATCGCAGCGGCAAGCTCTTGCAATGTAAAACATACATCAAGGCGCTCATCCGACGATGGGGGCGTAATGGTGGTAAGAGGCTCAATGGTGGTAAGAGCGTCAGTGGTGGCCACAATGAGGCTACAGTAGTCACTGGCTACCTCAACTTCTCTCCGACCTTGATATAGAGCCACAGCTCGAAATGGTTGACATTGTTGAGGAGTTGTCTGCAGACTTCGTACCACCCGCCAGATCTTAGATAGAGGTTGCCTAGGGTCCAGAGATCCGCAGCATTTCCTCCACCGATGCCTGTCAATCTTGTCAAGATGTCGAAGAACATGTCTTCGAGCTCGGCGACAGGCGGAAAGGTCTGCAGGTGACTTCGTTCTTCTGTGTCGTCGTTCTGCGCGGCGACGGATTGCACGAAGGGCCTCGTATTGGAAGTCGATTGCTGATCTCTGCATCGGTAGGTTAACCTGTCTTGTTGTGTCACGCAGGGAAGAAGCAATGATGTCCCCTACTGCGGATGGTACATTCGTTTGCTGACAGCCGGTCTTGACAGATGCCTCGAACAGTGTCCAGTCCGTTTGGCGGATGTAGCGTGTGGCTGAGCGGCGAAACCACATAAACTGAACATAAGTTGGAAGGTGATCACTGCCACGTGTCTCCAAATCCGTGCACCAACATGCAGAAGACAGAAGGCTTCTGGACACAAAAGCGAGGTCGAGGCAGCTGCTGTAAGACGTGCCGCGAATAAATGTGGGTGACCCGTCGTTGAGCGCACTTAGTCCATGATTGCACATAAAGCTGGCCAAATCTCTGCCACGACAATTCATTGCAGTGCTACCCCAGAGGGGATGATGCGCATTGAAGTCGCCAATCACGATGTGTGGGCTTTGTGCGCCTTGCAGAATGGTCCTCAGGTGGAAGCAGTCGATCTGCGCGCTTGGGTGTATGTATCCTCCTATTACTGAGAATGTCCGCCTTTTGTGAGTTATGGTCAGGCTCACGTAATCGTTGCTAGTATGCGACGCGACGTCGCGTCTCAAGTACGTCAAATCACGGCGTATACAAACGAGAACTTTGCTCGCACGTTGATCACTGCGAGACCAGAGCTGTATATACCCAGAGATACGAAAAGCCGAATCCATGTTTGGCTCGCAGATAACGATAACTGGAAACTGGTATTTGAAAACCCATTGTCTGAAATCCGACAGACGGCCACGTAGACCTCGAGCATTCCATTGCATAACAAGCGACTGGCGCATGCGTTCTTCGAACATCAACGCCATATTCGCTTATTGAAGAACCAGGAGAAGAGGCTCCAAAACCTCAAGTAGCTGCACAGCAGCCTTAGCAGCAGGGGTGTTGAGGCCGCCAAGGATCTTGCGCATGGAACCCATCAAAATTTTAAGCATAGACTTGACATCTGCGTTATCCGTCTTTCCGTTTTCTTCATTGTGGGAAGGAGCACTATGCGACGAAGGCGTAGCCGCGGCTCTTGATGGTAGTGAAGGCCACTGAGTATCCGGCATGGTCAGAGCCAATGGCTGGTTGCCTTGCACTTGCGTGGACTGTAATGGCGCTGAAGCATCTGTCTCATCTTTTCTGGCCGGCAAAAGCAGGCGAGGAGGTGGAGAAGGCACAGCTTTGTGTGTCGATTCTGCTACACGATGAGCACTGCTGCTTCGCTTGTGTCGGAGTCGTGAACGATGTCTACGGCGCTGCACAGCCCTTGCAGCTTCTCTGTGAGTAGAGTGGTCTCGAACCATCTTCTTTAGAATACTTATTTCATTCCTGATTTTGGGACATTCCTTTGAAGTTGCGTCGTGGGCGCCTGAGCAGTTTGGACATTTGGCAGCAGCGTTGCAGTTCTCAGCATCATGAAATCCACCACAATGTTTGCAGGTTACTGCACCCTTGCAAACTGCGCTGACGTGCCCGAATTTCAAACATTTATGACATTGCAGGTAGCCAGGTTCTATTAGCCGTGATGCTGAGAACCGTATAGGGAACAGCAACGCAATGCGTGCGCAGCGAGTCGGGAAGAGGAGCAGCGTAGTATTCGCCTTCTGGCACAGCTGGTGAGCATAACATATTTCCACGCGTGTTTCGTATTATACTTTTTTGGATTCGGTTTACGCCCGCAAAGACTGTAAGCAATGCTCAGCGCAAACCGCGCGTCACTTTTTCGAGAAGCTTCGCGATTATTGTAGATCGTTGTGTTAAGATTGCGCGCAAGACGCGAACACGCGAGCTTATTCCAGAGCTTTCGCGACAACCAGTTATAAGGCTGGAATATTCGTTGACACGCGTATAAATGCCGACGCGCTTCACCGCTTGTCAGTTGATCGACGGCCGACTCTCCGTTCGCCGCTATCAGTGCCAGTGTGTAATCTGATTTACCGCTTACCGGCCACAAGTTCGGCCAAAAGAAACAGTTTCATCTTGGACATACCGACTGCTGCCTTAGTCGACGTCACGACCACGTGACAATATCGACGTACGTAACAGTTTTCGAGGCTAGATGAATAAAGTCACTGCAATTTAATATGCACGAAGGTTGGCCCGGGGGGTCACCGAGTTATGGCAGTTCAAGGCGGAGCAATCAATAAGCGCAGAATTGGCGGCCAGAAAATCCAGTCCAAGTATGAGGTCGTGGGGGCATGTGGCAAGAACAGTAAAAAGGATGACCACCTGATGACCTGCAACAGTAAGTTGTGCAGTATACATTCCTACGACAGGAACTGTGCCTATCCGCGACTTGTATCGCACCGTTCAAGGGTGACATGAGAATCGCCGTCATGCGGCGACGAAAATCCGCACTCATAACAGAGACGTGAGCGCCTTTGTCGATCAAAGCTTGAACAGGAGTGCCATCAACATGTACTCCAAGCAGGCCTGAAGCCATGAGGGAGGGGGGGGGGGGTCTAGGGCCTCCTTCCCAGAAATTTGGATTGAGGGGCGGGGGGGGGGGTGTTTTACCGAGAATAAGTAATGAAAATAGGTCGTTTTCAAGGTTTTGAACAGATGCCCCCCCCCCCCCCCCAAAAAAAAAAATCTGGCTCCGGGCCAGAGTTGGCGCCCATTCTGTGGCGCCCATTCCGCGGAAGTGCAGAATGGGGCAATTGAAAAGTTCGCCTCAGAACTAGTGGAAATTCATCGCAAGCTTACTGAACTACTGGACATCAAAGTAAAGGTCGACGCTTTGTCGAAAATAACAATAACTGTCGATAGTATTGAACAATCGATGAAAGTTATGTCCTGTAAGTACGATGAAGTTCTTGCGCAGATGAAAATACAATCGGCAGACATCTCAGATCTCAGAAAGCGGGTTGTGAAGCTTGAAGCAAAAGATAAGGAAAAGGACGTGGAAAAACTGCAGCGTGAGCTGAACGAATTAGACCAGTACAGCAGGCGTCTAAACCTCGAAGTAAATGGCTTAAGCTATCACGAAAACGAAAACCTTCTGGCGAAGTTCAACCAACTGGCAACTGATCTAAAGCTTCCACAACTTTCCGAGCCTGACATTGAAGCCGCCCACCGACTAGCGTCAAGAAACGCGAAAAATGGAGATAAGCCCAATACTGTGATGGTGCGATTTTCATCTCGCCAAACTAAAGAAAAATGGCTTGCAAAGAAAGGGGAACTAAAGAAAGCAAAGTCAGCTATATTCTTCAGTGAAAACCTCACGGCATACAATAAGAAGCTCTTCTGGCAAATGAAAACTAAAGCTTTTGAAAACAATTACAATTTTGCATGGCATAAGAACGGCAAACTTTTCGTGCGCCGCAGCCCGAGTGATAGGGTGCTTAGAATTGCAACTGTCCAAGACCTTGAAAAAATACGATGAATTGAAAAATAGCTGATCACAAGAGTTGACTGATCTTTTTTTCGCGAAGATGGCAACCAACTACTATGACGCTGAGGCCTTCCAAAAAGTTGCTTTACAGAACAAAAAAAAGTTATCACTGATTCACCTTAATGCGCAGAGCCTTCAAAATAAAAAGGAATCTGTTGACTTCCTTTTGAACAACTTGAATCACCCATTTGACTTCTTAGCTTTCACCGAAACGTGGTCTACTGATAACCATGACACCGCGCAATTTACGAACTACAGTTGTGCATCAATATGTAGACAAAGTAAGCGGGGCGGTGGTGTATCGATTTATGTTCATAAGAGTGTGCAATACAATATTGTCAAAGAATACACTGTAATATCGACACATTTTGAATCTGTCATGGTAAAATGTCAAAGCCTTTTAGTAGCTGCTATATATAGGCCCCCTTCAGGAAATATGTCAAATTTCCTAAACTACATAGATGAAATGCTTGACTACTGTGAACAAAATGGCGCCCGCGTAATTATAACAGGAGATTTTAACATAGATATGCTGTCTTCACACAGCAACAAACAAAACTTTCTTGACCGAATGCTTTCTTTCGGTTATGAAAACACAATTCATGTAGCTACCAGGATTACACAAGTGACTGAGACTGCGCTAGATTTATGCTTCACGAACTGTAAAAATGAAGTACGTGCAGGGGTTCTGACACCCGGTGTGAGCGATCACCTACCGATCTTTGCATTTTTTACCTGGGCGGTAAAACAACGAAGGCCAGTAACTCCTACGCATTATCGGAAAATTAACCAAGAAAACATT
Organism: Rhipicephalus appendiculatus; assembly: GCA_030522465.1. Lineage (NCBI taxonomy): Eukaryota > Metazoa > Arthropoda > Arachnida > Ixodida > Ixodidae > Rhipicephalus > Rhipicephalus appendiculatus. The sequence goes on along the minus strand of JALIZH010018340.1, from coordinate 2,966 downwards.
AAGGTTTTCCAGAGAGTTGTTGCAGAAACGAACTGGAGTGGTATTTTCAATAACACTGACCCTGTTAATGCCTACGACCTATTCATAACAAGGTTAACAGAGCTTTACGACTTAGCCTTTCCGATCGCGACATATAAAAAAACTAAGAAGGCGAGAAAACCATGGATTGATGCTACACTTCTAAAAAGGATGAAAGCAAGAGATAAGTTATTCACTGAATTTATAAAATTTAAACGCTTAGAGTACTTGGTGGAGTTTAAGCAGGTCAGAAATAAGCTAGCGTCTGATATTAAAAAAGGCGCGAATTCGCTACTACGAGAATAAGTTTACAAATATACTGAGTAATAAGAAAGCCGTTTGGAACACTGTCAACGATCTTTTGCAAAACAAGAATACGAAGACCATTTCTGAGCTTCAAATAGAGGGCAGATCTTGTTCCGGTACTTTACTTGCCAATATGTTCAATGATCATTTTTTGAGATCGAGGGCTCCCGATACTTCAATTGGTTCCGATCAGTCTTATAAATCTTATATTACAGCATGCATCCCGGAATCTATTTTCCTAACTCCCACGGATGAAACGGAAGTAGCCTTGCTGATAAAGAATTTAAATAATAATTCTGCTGTTGGCTTTGACGATTTGAAGGCTGAACCTTTAAAAGCAGTTACAGAGCATATCAGCGCACCCTTTGCCCATATCTGCAACCTCATCTTGAACACTGGAACGTTCCCGGACAAACTAAAAGTGGCCAAAGTATCTGTTATTCACAAAGGTGGTGAAGAAAATGACATGAGTAATTACAGACCCATTTCTGTTCTGCCCATATTCTCGAAAATTATAGAACGTGTCATTCATGTACGATTTTCAAACTTCTGTAGCTCAAAAAAAATTATAACAGAACATCAATACGGATTTCAGAAGAACAAATGTACTGAAAAAGCCCTATTATCTGTCAAAGATAAAATAATCGATAATTTTGAGCAAAAATGCCACACAATCGGAATATTCCTTGATTTCAAGAAAGCGTTCGGTTCCATTAAGCATGACATTCTTCTACAAAAGCTTAATGAATACGGAATAAGAGGCTCATCTCTTAATTTAATAAGAAGCTACCTGACTAATCGGTTTCAGTATATTGATATAAAGCACTCAAAGTCCCAAATGGGCAAGATAAATTACGGCGTACCACAGGGTTCCATACTCGGACCACTTCTGTTTCTATTCTACATAAATGATATTGTAAACGTACCTCTAACACCACATATAGTATTATATGCAGACGACACTAACCTATTTTTTTTCCGGTCAAGATATGTGTAGTCTAGAAAAACAAGCAAACCTTTGGTTTAACAATTTGTCTGTATGGTTGAAAACAAATCAATTAGAATTGAATATTAAGAAAACAAAATACATAATTTTTCAACCTCGGAACCGTTCTATTCTTCATAATACGCAGCTCACATTTAGAGGAGTTTTGATTGAGCGGGTTCCGACTCAAAAGTTCCTAGGCGTCATTTTCCACGAAACGTTGAACTGGTCCAGTCACATAGATAAACTTCGTACCCAGGTATCACGGTCCATTGGTGCAATTGGCAAAATCAGATGCTTACTACCCCTTTGGGTAACAAAGCAGCTTTTACTACACTTTAGTTTATTCGCGCATATATTACTGTGTATTAATCTGGGGCTCGACAACAAAAACAAATAAAATTAGTATTCACAAACTGCGAAAAAAAAATGGTGCGTATAATCGAACACGTTCCGCGTCGAACGCCTTCTGCCCCACTTTTTCATAAGCATAGAATCCTAACATTTGAAAATAACTTTCATAAAAAGTTGGCGACAGTCATCTACGATCAAATTAAATCGAGCGCTGATGCATTTACAGATGCTTACTCCCGGAAACCACAAACTTATAGCTTTAGAAAAACCACCTATTACAGTGAGAGGATTCGGACCAACTACGGTAGACAAAAACTAGCACACCTTATTCCTTCGTTTCTAAATTCAAACAGCATGGCCATCAGCATAGTGAATGAAAGTAAGTCATTAGCAATTTTCAAGAAAAAGATCCACGCTTGTTTACTCGCGCTTCAAACATGATACGCCTTTTTTTTCTTCTTCTTTTCTTCTTCTGTGTAACATTTGCGCATCTCATGTACTTTTCATATATGCACTGTGTTTTGAATTCTTTCAAGCGAGATATGATCTTGTTCAGTGCTATTAATAACTGCGGTTTTGTTATGAAAGAGCTTTTTTTTGTATGTTTTTTTTTTGTATGTGCGTTTATAGGTGCCTAATTATTTATTTTTTGTTGTTCTTTCCTGCTCTTTTTGTTCTTTTTATCGCTGTATATCAGTACTGATTGTATTTCCGCTGCATTGAATTTATGTATTTATGCTTTATATTGATGTACGTGCTGCATGTTGTGCATTATTGTGGTCTAGGCGGGGGTTGGTGCGCTGTCAGGCATTCTGTTGCCTTTTCACCACCCCTTCCTATTCAACCACTGGATAACTGATGTATGTTTACAAAGATGAATAAACTTCTACTTCTACTTCAAGGGTGTTCCGCTGTAGACGGAAGGCCAACTGAGGATTTTCGGGTAAAGTCGACAGTGCAGCTTCACCTCCAGAAATTGGGCAGCCTAGTTTTCGGGGGACATGCGGTGGCTAAATGACAGGCGTGAACCCGGCGGCGACGCGTGGTTGAACGAGATAGACGGCTTGGAGGCGGCGATGATAAGGAAGGTGCGGCCGTAGTCCTCAGGAGCGGTAAATGCTGAAGACTCAGTGCGGGTCAGATAACGGCGATCCATTCTGCGGAAGGGGCTTTGTAGCCGGAATACGGGCTAGAAGGTGTATAGGGCAACTGGCTGCGACAGTAACAGGCAACGACAGCGGAAGCAGATCAGGTTATCATGCTGTTCGCCATTCGGATGGGTTCCTGGAACGAGGAGGGTACT
>JALIZH010018338.1:0-11466 GCA_030522465.1 Rhipicephalus appendiculatus | reverse complement strand
GCTGGACGCTGTTTTTTAGATGTGAAGCATCTTATGGCGAAGCTTAATCCGGTGGTGGTGGTGGTGGTGGTGGTGGTGGTGTGCCGGCGTGACCACCCTTACTGCGCATGCGCAAACCTTTAAAAAAAAATAAAAAAATAAAAAAAACCTCCTCTCCCCCCTCTCTCTCCTCTAGGCATCCCTCCCCGCGGCAACCACACCCTCACTGCGCATGCGCCTCCCCTCCTCTCTCCCCTCCTACGCTCCCCCCCTCTCTCCTCTAGGCATCCCTCCCCGCGCTCCCCACTGCGCATGCGCGTCCCCCCTCTCTCTCCTCTAATACGCTCCCCCCTCTCTCCTCTAGGCATCCCTGCCCACAGCGTCCACACCCCCACTGCGCATGCGCGGCCCCCCCCTCTCTCTCCTCTCCTACGCTACCTCCCCTCTCTCGCCTCGAGACGCCGACGCAGGCAGCGTCTGCTAGCGAGTTTCTTGGTTGAAAAAACCGACTGCTCGCGCTGCACAACCGTTCATTGTCCATCCCGTATATATGGCAATGGATCTTGACCTCAATGTGGTGCCGGTGGGATATTTCTCCTGTGCGTTGTTGAACAATAAAAATTCGCAGCGTGCGCGTTAACTAAAAGCCGACTGCGGGTCTCTGTGTCCAGTCGGAGTCTTCTGTCTCTCATTGCCCATTAGCAGCGATTGGCATGTTCCAGTAGGAAACACCGCTCCATCACTGCGTGCTTTGCGCCTCCTCAGTTTTCTCTCCTGCGCAACGCTGCGATAGCGCCAGCGTCAACGCCACCGCCAGTGTAAGCGTTAGCGCCCGCTGCTTCACATCTACACATGGTTCCCTTTAGCGGGAGATGGTGTAATTTTTTTAGCAATGAGAGTACACTGTCATTCCAATTGATGTGTCCCTATGGGAAACACCCGTGTTTCGCTCCTCCCCAGCATTCACGTTAGTGGAGCTGTTAGTTTTTCTCACCTCAAAAGCAGTTTTAATATGGAATGAAAGAGCGATTCGGAGAGGCGACCGTTCTGTTTACTTCAGAGTACGAAGTCATCTATGTTATAATAACATGTTAACGTAATGAGATTAACACGATCTGAGAATAGATGTTCTATATATACAAAAAAGCATTTATTGTTATGATCTTATCCCATCAGCTTTATTCAGTGACATTGCTTTTAAGTTTTAACTGATACCGGAAGAACTGCGACAGCCATTGGGGTATACCAAACGATAAATAACACTTCGTAATTTGTTAAAAAAGATAACATTCGGCATTATTAAAGTATTATAGCGTACACGTTCTGTGCACTGTTTTCTTCGATATAACAGGGACCTTAACATGCAAAAATTAACTGACGTTATTTCAATGCCATGTAGTGTAAGGAAAGAAGATTTATTGGTCGGCCATATGATAGGGTAGGAGCACCGCAGGCCTCACTGGAGATTACACCGGTGTCATCGCCATTCCATCATGATAATTTTTTCCCATGAAAACTCCTGTCGCAATACCATATAGGATTCGGCCACGTTTCTTTTTTAACTCAACAGATGTCGCTTTTACAGCAAAGCAGCATCAAAAAGAAACACTTGTATATTATTATCAACAACAATGCCGTTAACATCATGGTAATCATAGAGAAAAGACGTTCGAGACCACGTAAGCATGAGTAATGTCGCCTCCTTTAATTGAAAAAAAAGTGCAGCCTGATTCAATAATGCCTCAAATGTGCAACGTGCATAGAGTTTCAAGCAATGCAAGGTCTTCTGCAGCTGACTTAAAAAAATGCGAAACTTTGACAGACGACCTTATCGTAAACCCCATACTGATGTGAACCCTGCATTCTTAACATTCTTGTAGAGATCTGCCACCGAGGTCTTACCGAAATATAACTCATCGCACGCGACATCAAAGACGCACGTGTGCATCGCTGTAAATCTCCAGTGCCTATACGAACTTTCTGTACTGACGCTGTGTGTCGTTCCTTTTTCTTTCTCTCTTTCTTTACTGTTGTTTCAATCTCTCCCTTCCCTTTTCCCAATGCAGGGTAGCATGTCGGTTATACGCTAAAGTGGTTAACATCTCTGCGTTGTCTCTCCAGTTTTTCTTGTTTCTGTACAGTATGATGCTCATTGGCCAACTTCGATGTTTAGGAATTGGCTACGTGCCTATTTACAAAGCGAACCCACTAACAAAAGCTAGAAAATCTCTATCCACTCAAAATATCGAGGTCTGGCAAATAATTGTGTTTAACGTTTTATTTGACATTTGACGTCATTTTCATCTCTTACCTGTCAGAAAGGACTAGTAGGTCCAAGGCACAGAATTGAGCCACTGCCAGTCGTAGAAAGATCCGAAGACGGCCTCGTTCCCCATACCATTGACGATATCGAGTTCGAAGAAATGATGGACAGCACTCTAAGACACACCAACATAGGTGAGACAAAGTGCTGTCCTATTTCACCTAATATAACGCGGGCTGTTTAAGCAACAACGCGTGAATCTGTTTGCTCGTAGCTATGCCTCAAGCTTTTATGAAGCTATGAGTCAAGGAAAACTGGTTTCAGAGCAAATCAAAACAGTTAGCTCGCGAACAGCCACAAGTTTCAAGGAGGCTATTCGAAAGAATAAAATAGTGGTGCGCACAGCATTACATGGTTGTTTGATTGTAGCTACTCATGTAATGTGTGTTATATTGCGTGATTTTGCAGTCAACATAGCTACTAAATATATCTATAGCCATAAGGTTGAGCAAGGCCCACCCCCCATTCCCGCCTCCCCGTTGGTCGAGTCCAAAAGACAACATGCTTCCCAATGAATGCGAAAAATGAAAATGAACCGATCATGTGCTTCTCACAATAACCTGCCTTTGGTCCCTGGTTTTTCAAGCGCAAAGATGGGAAGTAGACAGTAGTTGGAATGCGGCATTTCAGCCGCCATTATCGCATGGCCATAACACTTTCTCTTTAAGCAATAACACGACAGGTCGGACTGAGAAAGTATGGAGAAGAATTCGCACCCCCTTAGATGATAAGATTATCAACAGTACTGCCACATATTATACCAGCGTACTTACCACAGAGAAACACCATTCCTGCGAAAACCAGTGTAATTGTATACACCTTCGTTAACTATACGAAGAACTTCACATTGCAGACAAGAAACCAAATATCAGCGAGCGTCAATATCCCTGGTCCGTGCTACCTCAAGTTCCGCAAGTTCCACAAGCTCCGCCAGCGACCGTGTACGTTGAGATATTCGTCGTTTCGGACCAGAATCACCACAAGCACTTTACTACAAATGACGCTTTTCTCGGGTACTTGTGCGTCATGGTCAACAGTGTAAGTACCTTTTTTCTTTGTCTACGGTACTTTATCACGTGGCCCTAAACATAGAGGTGAAGCTTCGCCGTTTTCAAAGGTGGTGGAGAGGCGCTGGCGGCGCGGCGGCGGGGGCTATAAACCAAAGTACCAAACAGGCTGTACATCGAAGAAGGCACATACAATAAATCACTGTTCTAGTCGAAATTCGAAGTTTGTCTTCACGATGTTTATTCTGGCCATAGACTAAGTGCCTTGAGTAAATTAAGACGGTAATTGGGGATGCTTAAAGGGCTTCGACTTCCCCCCTTCCCCACACCATGAGCCGGTTCAGGGGCACGGTGAGATGAGGCAAGCGCGCTGTCGTAATTGCATTGTGAATGTGCATCAGGCCTCGGTAGCAAGCTGGCATTACAGTTTCAGTTTGATACAATTTTCTCTTATTAAGGCGAAAGCCTTATATGCCTCAGCAAAGGCGAAAGTTGACCAGCGTCCCGCATCGGCGTCTCCCCCACGGCGCCAACATGAGTGACGAAAAAAATCAACACGTGATGACGTCACCACACGACGTCATCATGACGTCATAGGCCGCCAGAATTTGTGACGTCATTATGAGGTCACGTCACATTATGGCGTCACCATATGACACCGGAGCTTGGTCAACGATTGGTCGAGCACAGAGGCAGTGCAAAATCTCATTAGGTGCAGAAAGCTTTCCGAGGGTGGCGAGGCAGAAACGTTACATCGACTTAAAAAAAAAAAACCCGATGATTTTCTCTTTCCAGTCGTCTTAGGTGAGCGCATATGGGACCCTGTGAGTTTTTAGCTCATGAGGTCCTCGCATTTTTTCACGCGATGTTTAATGCTGATTATAAGTAGTACCACATTTTTTTTTCTTATTTAGCGGTAAACATTCCAAGTTATTTCCATAGTCACAAGTATAACGGCGAGTATGCTATTTTCTGAAAGGTGCGATTCCTAAAAAAATAAGAAAAAAATTGGGTTTTCTTTGTCACAACGATGACCGACATAATTATGAAGCCCGCTGTACTGGAGGACACCGGCTCAATATTGTCCATCTGTCGTTTCGTATAAAGAGTGCATCTAAACGATAATACAAGAAAATTTTTGCATTTTGTATTCATCGAAATGTGGTCGCTGTGGCCGGGAATATAACCTGTACGCTCGAGCTGCGCACCACGAGACCTTGCAACAACTAAGCTAATGCAGTGAGTTCTCTGGGTAATTTATAAGTGTTACAAAGACAGACACATCCCATATTTTTTATATATAAATAAAAAAAGACACATCGACTCTCAATATTTAAACTTGATGTTTGCACTGATGCAGATGTAAAGTAACTGCGATTGTGACCTATTTACAAGAGTTCTTGAGGTACTCGCTCTTGCTTTTATACGAAGACGCTTACTTTTATTTTTTATCTTGAACCTACACAGCGCTGAGTTTAAGGCGCGTATTCACAAACGCTCCTCGACTCGAAACTCGACCTCAAGGGATCCCTGAGACTTTTCGCGTTGCGAAACTCGACCTCAAGGGATCCTCAAGGATCCCTTGAGGTCGAGTTTTAAGTCGAGGAGCGTTTGTGAATACGGGCCTAAGACTTATGTCGAGGCAACAGTGTATTAAGCTTTTTGAAGCTGACCTTATTTTCATTTGCGAATGCTGAAGATGCGAGCATTTAAGGAAAACTGTTTCTATACAGATGCGTGTCGCGACTGAGCCGCCTTTATCCCGAGTGCTACTTCAATACAAGGTTCCATGAAGGGCGCGCATTAAATATTGGAGACATTAGGAAATGCCGCTGAATTTCACATCTGCTTTTAGCACGAGGGGGGTTCTTTATGCTAGTGGTATGACAACAGTTGGTTAATAACCAATGACCTTGCATCAACTTTCAGCGCACATCGGTACAGAGCTTCAATGTTTTCATAGATAAGTGTGTCAAGCCCTATGTGCTTCCGTATTATAAACCAGACTATTTTACTAGGTGACAGCATTTCGTGGAGGTTATGGGCGTCACAGATCTCGGGAATGCTTGCAAAAGAGTGAATTGAGCGACGTGAGAGACGGCATTGGCACAGAAAACACGGTATCTAACACAATACTGCAAAAAAAAAAAATATACGCTTAAAATTAACAACAAGAAAAAAATCAACGCACAAAATGGTCAGCTAAAGAACAATAGCGGAACTAACTTAACATTCTATCAAGGTTAGGCGTAGCTCTTTTGCCCTAAGTCCGTCTAGCCACTATGGGCAATAGAATCCGCAGTAGAGCGTTCTTACTGTTGGCTTGGTCGGCACGGCGTCTATGTGGTCGTACTGTGATCGTTCCTCAGAAACAACTGGACGATCCGCTTGTTGCTGGTATCCCAGTCGTCGTCATGGACGTCACCGAAGTTGAGGGGTTAGGCCTAGCTGCCTCCTAGGGTCCGCGCTTCCAGGTGGGTCGGAGGCCTAAGTGACGATGTGGTGCCCCGAGGCCTGTACTGTGGATCCAAGACGTTCTGCAGCAAAGGTAGAGGTGCTCCGGGTATCGCTGCGACTCCGTCGTAGCCTCACTCGGTCGTTGCCGAGATCAACGTGTATGCTCCACGGACTCTTGGTGCTGCACGTCCGGTCCCGTCACCCGCTTCTCTCGTCAACCACGAGACATTGGCTTCTTCGACCTTCTTCAAACGGTGCCCCCACAAGCTATGGCCGTTCTTTCTCCTTGGGTTTTTCACCATGGCTCCGGTCGCGTGCCACGAGCCCCCACCTCCGACCAATTGCTTGCGTGGAACGTGGCAATGGTGCATGCGATCGAGGAACTTCACGCTCCTCGCATACCACGACGTACCATCAAAACTTTTAAGGCGAAAGCATTTAATGTCTCATGCTCACGTCCGTCCGGTGTCCATCCGTCAGGTGTCCGTCCGGTGTCCGTCCGTCCGGTGTCCGTCCGGTGTCCGTCCGTCCGTCCGTCCGTCCGTCCGTCCGTCCAGTGTCTGTCCGTCCGTCCGTCCGTCCGTCCGTCCGTCCAGTGTCTGTCCGTCCGTCCGTCCGTCCGCCTGTCCGTCCGTCCGACCGTCTGTCCGTCCGTCCGACCGTCTGTCCGTCCGTCCGTCCATCCGTCCGTCCGTCCATCCGTCCGTCCGTCTGTCCCTCCGTCCGTCCGCCCGTCTGTCCGTCTGTCCGTCCGTCCGTCCGTCTGTCCTTCCGTCTGTCCGTCCGTCCGTCTGTCTGTCTGTCTGTCTGTCTGTCTGTCTGTCTGTCTGTCTGTCTGTCTGTCTGTCTGTCTGTCTGTCTGTCCATGTCCGTCCGTCCCGTCCATCCGAGCTCTGGCACGGAGCCAGGTGGCCGCCGGGATGCGCAAACGGACGCCGGTCGCGTCGGACTCTACAGCGCTCGCTCTTTGCTTGCGTAGCTTTGCTGTGCCCAGCGTTTGCAATCATTCTGACCGACGCCGTCTCAATGGACACAGGCGTTCACGGAATACACCTTCGAATTCACGAAGGAACCGTCAAGTTTAAGCGCTGGAACGCTATGGCGTTTGCACAATGCAAAGAGCGCGAGAAAATACTAACGCATGCGAACGGAGGAAGATTAGCCTCGCGTCTCGCTGCGACTCGCGGTAAAAAATTAAAAAAGAAAACACGCACACATTCGCTTTGTGTGTGATCCCACTGAGAGTGTAAAAGAAAAAAAGACATGGCATAGTCAGTGGAACGGCCACACGCTTTCGCCGAACACACTTTAGAATGTACAAAGTGTCCTTCAATTTTCATCGGTTGCCTTGAGCCCCTCATTACTCATTACATACTGTAACCACTGTTGTATAAAGGAAGAAAGGTCGGAAGGAAGGAAGGAAGTAGCATGGTGATCAAAACACCGGAAGGTTAAACAGGGAACACGTCCGATTGGCTGCCGAGCAGTGGGGAGTGGAAAAGAAGCGAAAAACTTGAGAGAAGAGGATGACCATAGTTGAGATTGTTGACGTAGTAGCGGTTATGTACACTTTATGTCTGTCACCGGATTGTCAATCAGCTCGGTCATGTGGTGTCATAGAACTTTTCAGCCATGGGGTGGCTGACAAGTTCTATTACAGATTACGATCCTTGGACATCGATTTTTAAACAAGGATCGTCGGAAATTCATGACAGATGGCCTGATCCTTCCCACTTCCCACAATTTCTTGAAACATGTGATTTTGGCATCACACCGGCACGATGGCGGTTGTTTAAAGCCAACAGGGGCTTTTTGACGATATTAAAGTAATGGTGCTAGTATGTTCATCACGCGCTCCTGACGTGGGCCCAGGGTTATCGTTGGGTGAACATGAAAAGGCGCCAGAACTCACGCCAAAAGTAGCCAAAGTAGTCATGTCATTTATTATTATCGCGAAATTTCTAGCCAAATAGAACAGAAGCGGTATTATCAATAGAGTCTTTACTATTGATGAATAAATAAAACCATTTTGAATAAGTAAAACCACAAGTTTAAAAAAGAGCCATGGCACCAACTGGAAATTTTCGTCTCCAACGGGGTCCAAAAGTAGCCAGGCGCAAAGTAGCCATAAACGGCAACCCTGCATGGTCCCGATAGTAGCAATTTGGAAAAGAATTGAGAATAATTCGAAATATGAAAATACTCAGCAATTCGGACGCTAATTTTAAATAATCAACAAAGCGCAATACCGAAAACGAAACCCAGCCGAGACAATTGTGCAAAGCATGCCGGTCTTGCCAGAGCAGACTACGAAAGTATAGTCGCTAGAATATAACAAAAGCTGCAGAAGCGGAGGAGCAGACGCTCAGCAGAAAGATGACCAGGCCGCACCAGCCGTACCACGTTTGCGATTGACCGCGCCACGTGTACAAGCGCCTCGGAGCTGTCGGACGATGACAGCTGTGATTCGGACGCATATGGAGGCCAAATAGAATCGTCACTTCTCTTTGATGAAGCAGAACTCGTTTTCGTATCTGCTTGCCTGGTTGCGCATAACGCCCCTAGATGGCACCACCTGTCCAGGCCGCCCAAGTATGTCGCTGCCGCGATCGGGTAAAATGCTAACTTTAAGAAGTTTGCCGGTGAACTAAAGATCTTAATTTATATTATGACAAGAGGACATAAGTTTGTGTGCAGCGGCGTTAGACATGCCATCGATAGGATCGGCGAAATTTAATATGAGCCATGTACGAGCCACCTTTCTTATGATACGCAGCTTACCGTGAGACTCAGTCACAGTCCATCATGTAAAACAGCGCTTAAAAGACGACGGACGAGAAAGAACACAGGACTAGCGCTGACTGCCAACTGATGGTTTATTCACAGTATACACTGTAAAGTTATGCAAAGTGCTTCAGAACGGTAAAGCTCGCGCATGAGCACTCTTCAACCGGCACGATATTACTGTACTTTCGTTACGGTAGGCCGGCGCCGCTAGCTAACAGAGCCTACTATCGAGACGAAGGGTAATCGTTAGCTGGGAGTGTTTAGCCACTGTTATGGTAAATATAAGGTTGTTCGTGTGCAGCCCACAACGAAACACCACTTGCCACCCATCGCACGCACGCCCACATGGAACTGAAAATCGCACGCCCAATCAATGAAGAGCTGGCCAAACACACACGATCGACAGCAGACGAACAGATGCTGCAGCCGGCACCTCGATTCAGTCAGTTCCGTTACAGTGGCTAGTAGTTCCGTAGCTTTGCCGTAAATGACGTCACACTCCCAATGTTGCCAATAGTAGTGGGAAGCCAAGTGGGCATTTCGAGGGGATCAGGGAAAATTATTTGTAAACAGTCTGCGCATATCTCAAGCCTGCAATTGGCACAAATGTCGGAAACTTCTAAAAGAACGTACCCTGCGAATTTCATCGCGATCCATTCACTTCGAAAAATCGCCAGGGTTAGCCTTTAAACGATGATCGATGGTGCTGCTGTTCGGGACCGCAACCGCCGGACTTCCGAAGACTCACGACCACTGGATTAATGGCATCTAGCATTCGCAGCGCTCTTTCCCTGTTGGAGTCCGCATCTTGTCAGATAGCACATAAAAACCACCGGCCAGTCAACTGAGTATGACAGTTCGGACAATTGTTTGACTATTGCCCATCAGCTTATTAGAAACAGATAAAGTGTGCCCTATTGTGGAAGTTTAATGTCGCTCGGCAGCTGCATTTTAGCCCCAAGAGTTCAAGCCAAGCACCAGATGCCGTGCTGTTCGGAGCTCGTGTGCCCTTAGAGCCAGCCACGTTTGGTCTAGGCGCTCGAGAGGGCTGTGATAATGAACGTACGCCGCGATGTGAAAACATTTCACGAGCGGAACATCGAAGCTGAAATATTTACGAACCCAGGTGGAAGTTGTCGCGCTGCAATTTGCTCCTGTTTAATTCCAATTCAGAGAAAGAATACACGTGGAACCAATTTGCTATCCAGTTCCCCACAGTGCTGTTGACTTAAGTAGCGCTCATCGCCGCGTCGCAAGGTGAGAGGGTCTTACGGTAGACGCCCTCGAATTCCATGGCGTGGTGACAAACCGGAGAGTTCTTCAATGGTCACGTACGTGGTAGCGCGCGGTGTCGTCTCTTTCAATTACTCCCTCGGTACCGTAGCGCTACATGGAACCACACGCAGCGTGCACTAAAGACGGGCGTGGGGATCCTGCTCCATGGCAGACCAGCGCAAGATCGCACGTTACTATGCGCCCCGAGATATTTGAGCGGTGCCCTCTCCCGTATGACGTCAGCAGAACTCCGGTGCCGCTGTTCGCTCGCTCTCGCTACGTCGAGGCTGCTCGAAGCTGCCAGCCAGTCTATCCTCGCATTATTGAAACAGTGGTAAAGTTTATAAAACAATTTGCACTGAACGTGCAAGGAAAATGCTTTGCAAAAACGAGCGGAGTTGCCTGTCAGGAGCACGTTCAGTGTCGGTGGCTCCCGGTGTCGTCTGATACGCGCACGTACATCTGCATGTACGGCGAGGATTTCTTCTCCTGACTTTTCTAAGGCCGTGGTGTATTCTAAATGACTTGCCGGCCAGTTTTCGATCACTGACTTCAACCTTTAGGCTTTGGCTTCCGTATGTGTGTTATAGCGCAACGTATGTATACAGCGTGCTGCGCGTGCTTGTTGCAAAGCCTGCTACTTCGGTTCGGCTCTGTTTAGAATTTCAGAGCTACGTGATTCTTGGTCAGTCCCCTAGGCTGGGTGTGAGCCAAAAATTTTAGGATGTATATGTGCATCTACATCTACTTGTTAGACCATTTCCTAATCTTTCGATATTTTTCCCAGTCTGAGAATCTTTAACATTTTTTTCGGGCTTCATGCTTACCCCGTGATGATCCGAGGGTTCCCGTCCACCCGGAAAAACACGTCAAGTGACCCTGAAGGCGCACCTACCGCGGGGCGGAACATCACCGCCAGATGCGCTCCATGCCGCATTAATGGCAGCGCTGACAGCTATTAAACCCGCAGCCTCCGTAGAACCAACTACAGACCAAGACCATGCGAATTAAGAGACTACGCGACGAGCAAGACAGCTCCGGTCTTTCGGATGAAAATGCGGAGAATATGGACTAGACATCCTTCACGGTCGTTCCTACAAGAGAAAAAGAGATCCTGGTTTTCCTGCTGTCTTCAAACCTATCGCGGAAGGAGGAAGCTCATGGAAAGTCAACCCTAAAGTTGTGGCATCGGCGGTTGTAACGTCAGCTCAAGAGAAAGTTTTCAACGATCGCCTCAACACGGACAGAAGCATCGTGGTTACCGTGTCAACACTGCCCACCACCAATCGTTTGCATACGGTAACTGAGCTAGCTGGCATGGCTCTAGAAGCCCGGGACCCATACTCGTACACGGCGAACTAAAGAAAAATACACGATTTGTTAGAGATGTGTTCTCTGTGTTACTCAAAGGTAAACGTGCAAGAGTATCTACAAGACCAAGGCGTCGTTTTAGCAAGGAGGCTCGCCAGCGTCACACCTTATAAAGAAGGCAATGCCAAAGAGGTACGTCGTCGATATGTCCTTTTGGAATTCGCCAAGGACTCGCCACTACCTAAACCCAGTTAACGCTTGGGCTTGTAGTTACCCAGCCGCCAAATACGTAGGGGCTGCTACCCAGTGTTACAAATGCCTGAAGCA